>CAUYLG010042433.1:0-98507 GCA_963573385.1 Cacajao melanocephalus
TTGTTTTTTTTTTTTAACGAGGGCGGCTTTTTTGTTGTGGTGGTTTTTTTTCCCAATTTTTTTCCCGCGTGGGGCGTGCGTAAATTCATTGACTTTTTTAAAAAAAAAAAAAAAAAAAAAAAAAAAAAAAAAAAAAAAAAGAGAAAAAAATGGGTTCAAAACTGTTAAAAAAACAGAAATTCATAGTTTGGATGAGGAAAAACAGTAAAGCTCTATCTGTTTACTGCAAACAAGCCTAAGAGATAATGAGGCACAAAGGGTAAAAGTAAAAGGAGAGAAAATTATGTATCAGCAAATATTCTCTAGAATAAACTACATTTCAGAGGATAAAAAGACTAAGACAAAACAGCATTATTAGGGACAAAGAAAGTCATTATATCTTGTAATGACAAGATCAAATAATCCTGAACTTCATCTCAAAGCGCTTTAAAAAAAATAGGTACACTTGCAAGAAGAAAGTGTCAAATCAGATCCACTTGGTGGGATAGTTTAGCATAGCTTTCTCAAAAATCAATGGAGTAGGCTGGGCGCGGTGGCTCATACCTGTAATCTCGACACTTTGGGAGGCTGAGGCGGGCAGATCACGAGGTCAAGAGATCAAGACCATCCTGGACAACATGATGAAATCCTGTCTCTATTAAAAATACAAAAATTAACTGGGCATGGTGATGCACACCTGTAGTTCCAGCTACTTGGGAGGCTGAGGCAGGAGAATTGCTTGAACCCGGGAGGCAGAGGTTGCAGTGAGCCAAGATTGTGCCACTGCACTCTAGCCTGGGTGACAGAGCGAGACTCCGTCTCAAAAAAAGAAAAAACAAATCAATGGAGTAAGTAGACACAAATTACTAGACTCAAATGAGCTAACTAATAAGAACCCTGCTCTCAACAAAGAAAAAATGCACTTTTTCTTCCCCAGATTTACCACACAGAAAATTTCATGGAGACCTACAAACCTTCCCCAGGTGTATAAGTCCATGGGGACAGAGTGACAAGTGTGTAGGAACAGTTAACTCTCACAAAGATGTCCAGATGTGAGAGGGGGTCTGATATGGTGGCCAAGGTGTTTAGCTAACTAAACACGTCCATGACCTTGGATGATGAAAATACTTTGTCTGAGGCCGGACGCGGTGGCTCACGCCTATAATCCCAGCACTTTGGGAGGCCGAGGCGGGTGGATCACGAGGTCAAAAGATCGAGACCATCCTGGTCAACATGGTGAAACCCCGTCTCTACTAAAAATACAAAAATTAGCTGGGCATGTTGGCGCATGCCTGTAGTCCCAACTACTCGGGAGGCTAAGGCAGGAGAATTGCTTAAACCCAGGAGGCGGAGGTGGCAGTGAGCCGAGACCGTGCCATTGCACTCCAGCCTGGGTAACAAGAGCGAAACTCCGTCTCAAAAAAAGAAAAAAAAAAAAAAAAGAAAATACTTTGTCTGAATCTTAGTTTCCTTGTGTAAAAAATGTCAGTTTGGGGACAACAAATTGTAAAGGGCCAGAAAGTTAATATTTTAATCTTTGTGGGTTTTGCAGTCTCTGTTGCAGCCACTCAACTCTGCCATTGTGATGTAAAAGCAGCCATAGACAATGTGTAAACAAATGAGCCTGGCTGTGTGCCAATAAAACTTTATTTTCAAAAACACATGGCCAGGCTGGGCATGGTGGCTCATGCCTGTAATCTCAGCACTTCGAAAGGCCAAGGCGGGCAGATCACTTGAGGTCAAGAGTTTGAGACCAGCCTGGCCAACATGGTGAAACCCCATCTCTACCAAAAAACGCAAAAATTAGCCAGGCGTGGTGGCACACACCTGTAATACCAGCTACTTGGGAGGCTGAGATGGGAGAATCACGTGAACCCAGGAGACGGAAGTGGCAGTGAGCTGAGATCGCGCCACTGCACTCCAGCCTGGACAACACAGTGAGACCCTGTCTCAAAAAAAAAAAAAAAGATGACAAGCCTGATTTGGCCTGTGGGGCATAGTTTGCCAACCTGCAATGTAGATAATACCATTTGCCTTGCCAGGATTGGTGATGACATAAAGAATGGTAAGAGAAGTAAAGCATTGTATACAGCACAGGAGTTCAATAAAGGGTACCCATCTGCCAGGCACCATGGCTCACACCTGTAGTCCCAGCACTTTGGGAGCTAAGGCAGGCAGACAGGAGTCTGAGACCAGCCTGTGTGACATGGCAAAACCTCATCTCTACAAAACATACAAAAATTAGCTGGGCATGGTGGCATGTGCCTGTAGTCCCAGCTACTCAGGAGGCTAAGGCCAGAGGATCGCTTGAGGCTGGGAGATCAAGGCTGTAGTGAGCCATGATTGCGCCACTGCACTGTAGCCTGGGTGACAGAGAGAGACCCCATCTCAAAAAAAAAAATGGTAACTATTTTGAAAGAGGACATAACAGGAGGATGTGTATAAACATACACACATATGTGTCCAGAGACAGATACGTGTACATATGTTTGCATATGGATATATAAAGACAGAGCTGCACACGTGAGTACTTTGTGCACATGAGTAGACATGCAGGCGTGTGGGCAGGCTTTCATACATGTAGGCAAATCACCTAGAAAATGGGATAAGAACGGGGACCTCCTGGGGTCAGTGGTGCTCCGTGCAATGCCTGGCACATTGTAAGTACCTGGAAGTCAGTCTTATTCCATCTGGGAATGGGTCTGGAGCATGGTAAGGGGTACCTGACACCACACACGTTCGCACAGGCACTCACAATGCAGTCTGTGCAAGCTCATTTTCAGAGGAAGACCAGGCTAATGAGGTTGTCTTCGTAGCCAGCGGGTGCCCAGAACAGCCCTAACAGGGTCGCCACTTGGCTTCTCCTGAGATGTTGGGCAAATGAGGAGAAAAGGCGTTTTAAGCCCTCGTCACGTCTCTGAGGGCTGGAGGACATGTGCTGAGTTGGAGTTTTCAACTTCAGCTTTTTTTTTTCCTTGACACATCCATCCCAGAAACATCTGTGAGATGAAACAGAGAAGGTCTTATGAATTCAGCTCGTACTCGGCCTGTGCTCCTACCCCGAGCAAGCGAGACATGAATCACCGGCCCGGGGGCCCGGGGACCCCGCAGAGCAGCCTCTCCAGCAGGCCCTGGCCTTTCCTGCGTAGACGCTTTTGATTTCCCCGAAGCCTTCTGATCGTCAACACTCCACAGAGCGTGTGTATCCAAGAGAGAGCTCAGCTTGCACCAGAGTGGGGGGAGAAGCCACTCATTCCTGGGCCTCTGCTGAGTCCAACTCTACACCAGGCCCTCAGAGATACAAAGATGAACCAGACAAGGAGTGGGGCGAGGCAAGCCCCTTTCGCTTGTCCCCATTTTCCCATTGTTTGAAAACACTGGAGGTAGACAGCTATTGTGGGTTTGTGAGCGGTTGCTTCAATGGGCCGTGTATTTTGGTACATTGATCCGTAGAATGTTGTGCGTTGGACATTTTTATCCTGCGTGCTGGAGGGAATGCAGAATGGCTGCTGCTAGGTCAGGGATCAACCAGGTAAGGTCTTACAGCCAGCCAGCCAGTAATTGAACTTGACCTTCTGGGGGCCTGTGCGTGGCCTGCAGCCTCAGATCCTGCCCGATGGCTGAAAACCCCAGCCCTCTCCCACCTTTTGTCTCACCTTTTCTGTGCGTTTCAAGAAAATGAGTAGATTTCAAAGCCGCAGTGACCCCTGGGCTTTTGTAGCATGCACCAGGGCCAGGGAGGGGGGCAGACGTGAGGCCGGCCCTCTTGTTCATGTCTTCTGTCCAGTGGACAAAGCCATGGTGGGCACCTGCTATGGTCTGGGCACTGGGAAACTGAGGAGAAGACAGAGCCTTCTTTTATGAGCCCACGGGCCCAGGAGGCGGACAGCCCAGGGCCCTGGTAGAAAGCTGTTTGTTTCCTCAAAGATGCAGACAAAGTCCCGTGAGGTACAGGAGGTGGGAAGAGGGCCCTTGTGGTTCCAGATGGCTGGAGCGAGACCAGGGGAGGCTTTATATGCGGGGCAGAGGGGTAGGGGGTGAGAGGGCCTGAGCCAGGTTTGAGTGTGCAGAGATGGAGAAGTCTGCAGAGGGCCGTGGGCGCTGGGTCAGCAAAATCAGGGCCGGGAGAGTCGTCAGTCATTCAAAAGATGTCCCAACCAGAGGGGCCTAATTATTTCAGCTTCCAGTGTCATAAAGAAAGCAGCCCAGGCACGAAGCGGGAAAGCCATTCTCCCACTGTCACAGGGGCCTCTGGGACCCCCAGTCCCCTTTTTAGGGCCATTTTCACAGTCAGGGGAGAGAGACTCACTAGTGTGACTCCCTGCACACACATAGATACCTGCTTTCCTTGTCCTGGTCAGCTGCTGTGTGGGGCGGGGAGGATGTGATGTTTACAGTCACAAGTTTATGAGAGGGTTGGAGGTTCTCCAAAATGGGGGTAGGTGGGAGAAATAAAAGAGTTTCTCTAGTCCTGAAGAACTTGGGCCCATTTTATGGTTGAGAAAGTTGAGTCACAGGAGACAAAGTAACATACGCAGAGTTGCACATTGTTCAGCAGATTCAACTAGGTGTGTATGGAGCAAGGAGAGGGGGAAGGTGAACACCACGTTTCAGCCATTTTCCCATCTGTTTCCAGATCATCCCTGTCTTCCTCAGGACAGAACCAGACCAGACCTTCCTGTTCAGCTTCTCACCTTGGCCTTCTCCACTCTTTCCCAGAATCCTTAGCAACAGATCGGCAGCCTGAGAGGGGCTGGAATCCCCCAGCCCACCCCTAGCCCTTGGAAGGCCTGGCTCTTGTTTACCCAGCTGGTGTGAACCCAGGCTGGGGTTGCAGGGAAGACCAAGGAGGCCTGTCATCCAGCTGGTGCCCCACTGCTTGGGTCTAATGACCCCTTCTCTCCCTTTCTCAGCCTCCCCCAAAGATGTGACCCAAGTGGGGGCTTGGCCTCAAGGAACAGGGGAGCTTGGCTCCTATTTCATCCCTTTATGTCTCTGTTCTTTCATCTTTCCTGAAAAAGCAGAGGTGGCCACGAGGAAAGAAATGGAGTCAAACATAAAAGCTGGTTAGTCAGGAGCAGGAAACAGAGCCCGGGGTTTGGCACCAGAAAACCTGGGTTTGAGTCCCAGATGTGTGATCTGAGCAGATCCCAAGCCTTCTCTGGACATCCATGTTCCACTCTGCCGTCTCAAAGCAATGGTCACCCTGATCCCAGTGAAGCTCAAGTACAATAACCAATGTAAAATGCTTTGTAAAGTCAAATGCAAGAAGGTTAGTGATTACGGTCATTATTTGATTGACATAAGGGAACGTATCTGTTCAGAAAGGTACATTCAACTAACCAGGGGAAGGGGCATAGGCCAGGAGTCAGAAGACCCAGGGAATCGTCTAGGCTTTACCGGGTGGCTCTCGGCATGTGCTTTTGCTTACCTCTCTTAGCCCCATTTATGTTAAAACGGAATCATATGCCCTGTTCTCTCTATAGAGTCTTATGGTGACCAAGTAAGATTATTCATCCAGCCGGCATTACCCAGGACCATCCATGCACCAGGCCCTGGGTTAGGCTGGCATGTAGCTCCTGTCCCCATAAAGGGCATGGGGTTCAGAATCCTAGAGGGTCAGTTATAATTGAGTCTAGTCTGCTCATTTTGCAGATGGGAAACACAAAGCCTTAAAGAGTGAAACAGCTTTCCCAAGATGTCAGAAATGAGGAACACCAAATGCCACTTCTCTGCTGAATCCAAGGCAGACAGTGCCAATCAATCACGATACTCTTCCTACCAAGCCACATGCCACGTCAGGATCTTCTCAACACAACACTCTGGGCAACCACCAGTCAATTGGTCAGAGTTGGAGGGCAAGATGAAACTATGCATACCAGCCCTAAGTCCTAACCTTGGACTTGCCCAAGGCCATTTGGCCAGAACGATCTATTCTGACACTCAGAGCCTGGGTCTTCCACCCACTCTGTACCTCCATTTATTCCTGAAAGCAGCTCTTACCGAGTATCCACCAAAGATGAGTAAGTCCTGGTGACCATCAGCAAGAGACTCAAAGTCTGGGGGAGAAGACAGTCAAAGTGGAAATAATTGTGATATGGGGAGAAAGTTGGGGATATACACAAATCTCCGTGGGAATCTGGAGAATTGAACAACGTGGTTATTCAAGGACAGGGTTAGGGGCAGGGTGGTGGCTAAGGAAGGCTTCCCAAAGGAAGGGACATTGAGTCAGCACTCAGCCAGCAAATACATGGCAAACATGGGGTCCAGGATAGGGTCCAGATGCTTCAGGCATCTCTGAGGATGAAGGACATCTGTGAACTGACATGAGAAGGCATCATAGCAGGGCCACCAACCATGATGAATAGGAGTTTGCAGTGTTGAGCAAGGGCCAAAGGCGGAACTTGGGAGGAGCGGCTCAGGAGGCAGGAAGGAAATTTCCAGGCTGTTTTGGGCTGAAGCCCAGTGAACTACCCTGGTCAAGCCCCTACTGAACTCACCCATACCCTGCCCTCCTTCGCTTGTAGCCCTCATCATACTGCTGATTATTTAACATAGGTCTTCCCCTGCCAGGCTGGGAGCCTGATAGAGCAGGGACTGAGTCTCATTTGTTACGTAGCCCTGGCGCTGTGCCTGGCTGCTTCATCATGAGTACTCAGTAAATCTTGGATGGATGGATGGATGGATGGATGGGTGGATGGACAGATGGATAGATATCATGCACCCTATCTCTGAGCCTGTTTTCTCCTTTGCAAAATGGGAGAAATAGTGCCAACTCAGAAATGTTATAAGGATTCGATGAGATGACGTCACTAAAGCCTCTCGCGTGGTGTCTGGCATTCAGAAAAGAATACTTATTGAAGGAATGATGAGGATTAAGCACAAGTGTAAAGATACTCTAGATAGATAACTCCTGATGAATAAATTCTGCATACTCCACCAGGATGATTAAAAGAGGAGGAAGCCTGGGACACAATTGTGAGAAATGAAGCCTGGTGGTGACCATCAGAGTGGTAAAGCCCTGTATGGAAAATGCCCCAAGTCATTTTATTTTATTTATTTGATGGAGTCTTGCTGTGTCTCCCAGGCTGGAGTGCAATGACGCGATCTCTACTCACTGCAGCCTCCGCTTCCAGAGTTCAAGTGATTCTTGTGCCTCAGCCTCCCAAGTAGCTGGGATTATAGGCATGCACCACCATGCCCAGCTAATTCTTGTATTTTTAGTAGAGATGGGGGTCTCACCATGTTGGCCAGGCTGGTCTGAGACTCCTGGCCTCAAGCGATCCACGCACCTTGGACTCCCAAAGTGCTGGGGTTATACACATGAGCCACCATGCCCAGCCCCCCAGTCGTTTTAGAACACGGAAAAATGGAGCTAACCACCTATTCTGTGCAGACACATTATCCTAGCACTTTACACACGTTAATTTATTTAATCCCCACAATAACCCCATGTGTTAAGTGCTGTTATGACCCTCATTTATCATCTAGGGAAACTGAGGCACAGAAAAATACCCAAGTTCACACAGCCAGGAAGTGATCTGACTCCCAAGGCCACTCCTTTAGCCACCTGAGGAGCTCACTGTCCGACGGAGGAGACTAAGCAGCAATTCCTCGGGGGGAAAGATTGCATCTCTGTCCCCAGCAAGGTGCCTGCCACATAGCAGGTTCTCAATCAGTGTCTGTGGAATGAATGAATGAACAAATGAATGAATTTGCACACCACCAACCCTAGAGCAGCGTGACGGGCTCTAATAATGGTATTAGTAGACAAAGGGCAGTGGGTTAGTGCCTGAATTATCTGAGATGACTGTGTCTTATCTAAGTGGTTCTCATGGTCAGTTATAAAGCTTGTGGAGGACACAGGCTTTCCTGTCCATTCCTGTCTCTCATTACCCATAAATGACCTCTTGTTGTTCCTCTGAAGTTAACCAGAACCTCTTGCTGTCATTTAAGTCCTCGTAGAGCAGGAGGGAATCTGGACTGCAGGGAGGGCTGGGTGCAAAGGAGGCCATGTTCAACTCCAGGCCAGTGGAGACCTTGGCCCACTTCTGCCACCAACACTCATATATCCTTGGATAGTGACTTCCCTCTCTGAGCCTCACTCTCCTCATCTGGACAGGGCAATAAAGATGGCATCCCTCTCGAGGCTATGGGGGTGGAAGGCACACATGTGGCCACATTTAGGAAACACAGAAGCGGAAGGTAGGGTTTTTCTAGAAAGATGCGATTGGCAGGCTGGTTTCAGGGGTGGCTCAGTCTTGAAGGTGGGAGCAGGGGGAGGCCATGGCAGGATATGAATGGCAGCCCCATGCCCTGTCGGCCCCATGGTCACTCCTGCTCTATATGTCACAGTGCTGGAAGTGTCCATGATTTGATGAACATCTGGGATGAAGGCCTAGTGTCTCCAGGAGGGACCCTGTTTTAATGCACATGGGGAATAGACAGTGTAACATTTTGATTCCCTGGCAAAGACATATCCCTGGCCTCTCTCAGCATGAGCTGACATCAGAGAGAATGAGGCAGGGCTGGAGACAGAGGCCTGATGCCAGTAGCTAGGCAAGATCTGAGACTTCCAGCAGGGGTCCCGTGGGGCCTCCGGACAGCTGGAGGAGCCACATGCCTGGGGTTGGGTGAGGGGCAACAGGAGAACCCTAAAAATGGAGCAAGGAGCTGCCAGGAGTAGCTTTCTTCTCTTTCAACTTTTTGCCAAGGAGCAGCGTGGCTACAGGCTCTGCATAGCCCAGAGAGGAGGCTCTGCCAGCCCCTCGGGCACCTGTCCCAGAAGCCTAATTACTAGCTCTCGATGGGCAGGCAGCTCACTGATTGAGAGTCCTTGGAGGAGAGGCAGTGCTGAAACCGTGAAATATTCCGAAGGAAATATATTTATTGCTTCACAGAAGGCTAACAGCATCTCACTCGTCACCACCTGGCATTTGCATGGGATGTTACTGAAGGCTGAAGAACTTGCTCATGGGTCCCTGTTAGATCGGACTCCCCCTCTCCACCCTCACTGTCACCACCCTGTCCATCCATTGTCATCTGTTCCTGGACCATGGTGCAGCCTCCTCCCTGGCCTTCCTGTGTCCCCATAGCCCATTCCTCACTCAGCAGACAGAGGAACTATTCACATCACAAGCTACTTCCCAGCCCCACGGTTTACCATCACACCTAGAGCCACACTCAGGCTCCTGTTTGTGGCCATGGGCCCGCGGTTTGGCTTCTTCCTCCTGCTCTGCCCCATCTCCCACCCACTTCCCCCTTATTCACCTGCTTCAGCCGCCAGACCTCTGTCCAGCCTGAAACTGAACCCTAGGCTTATTCATTCCCTCTGAGGAAGAGCCTTTGCACATTCTGTTCCCTCTGCCTGGAATACCCTTCCGTGCACTGTCCCCCTAACTCTCCCTAACTGGCACCTTCTTGTCCTTCAGCTCAGATGCCACGTCCTCAGAGAAGCCCCCCACCGACCACCAGCCAAAGCAGCCCCCCAGCAGTCTCCAGCACATCGCCCTGTATTTATCTCATGCCTGCTTATTCTTCATCTTCCCCATTTGATTAGAAACTCTCAAGTAGGAACCTAGCTGTTTGCTGGTGGCTGTATCTGAGCAAGTGGAACGCGTCGCAGGGCATCGTACCTGTTGAATGACGGGTCCCTGCAAGGAGAAATCAGTGATACTAACGGCCGCCTACTGAGCCCCTGCACGTACATCGCTCCATCCAAGCTGTAACCTCATTCTGTCCTCACAGTAGAAAGCCCTGCAAGGGAGTGTCCCCATTTTACGCCTGAGAAAAGTGAGGCTCTGGGGGTTCAAGCAACTTTCCCAAGACCATGCAAAGAGCAAGAAGCAGAGACCGAGGTCTGTCTAATTCTGAGTCCTTGCTCTTGCCACTGTGTTGTTTGTTTGTTTGTTTTTCCTAACTTTTATTTTAGGTTCAGGGATACATGTGATAAATTGCGTGTCATAGGGGTTTGGTGTACAGATTATTTCGTCAACCCTGGTGACAAGCATAGTTCCCAATATGCAGTTTTTGATCCTCTCCCTTCTCCCGTCCTCCACCCTCGAGTAGGCCCCAGTGTCTGTCTCTTGTTCTCTTGTTCCTTTTTTTATTCTTTCTTTTTTTTGAGACCAAGTCTCACTCTGTTGCCCAGGCCGGAGTGCAGTGGCACAATCTTGTCTCACTGCAACCTCCACCTCCTGGGTTCAAGGGATTCTCCTACCTCAGCCTCCTGAGTAGCTGGGATTACATGCACCCACCACCATGCCTGGCTAATTTTTGTATTTTTCGTAGAGACGGGGTTTTGTCACGTTAGCCAGGCTAGTCTCAAACTCCCGACCTCAAGTGATCTGCCTACGTCAGCCTCCCAGAGTGCTGGGATTACAGGCGTGAGCCACTGTGCCCCGCGTCTTGTTCCCTTCTCGGTGTCTGTGTATATTGTCTTTAGTTTCCACGTATAAGTGAGGACACGCAGGATTTGGTCTTGTGTTCCTGCATTAGTTCACTTAGGAAAATGGCCTCCAGCTCCATCCCTGTTGCTGCAAAGGACATGATCTCATTCTTTTTTATGGCTGTGTAGTATTCCCTGGTGTATATGTACCACATTTTCTTCATTCAGTCTACTGTTCATGGGCATTTAGGTTGATCCCATGACTTTGCTACTGTGAATAGCGCTGCAGTGAACATACGTGTGCATGTGTCTTTATGGCAGAACACTTTATATTGCTTTGGGCATATACCCAGTATTGGGATCGTTGGGTCAAATGGTACTTCTGTTTTAAGTTCTTTGAGAAATTGCCACACTGCTTTCCACAATGGCTGAGCTAAAGTAGCTTGCCACACTGTTATTAAAACACGCATAAGAGGAGAGAGACTCAGAGAGGTATGCTCATGTGCCCAAAAGCCTCAGCCAGGAAGAGCAGGGCTGGGATTGGAACCCAGAGTGCTGCTGTCTCTGCAGGGGCAGGGGCTGGCAGGAGACCCAGGAAGCTGTCTACAGCGAGAGGGGCCTTAGGGGTAGGCAGGAGGCTGTCTAGTTTGACAGCAGGGTCTAAGTGCTTCACAAGTATTAGCCATCTTCTAAACAACCTTAGAAGGGAGAGTGTTATTATCCCCAGTTTGCAGATGGAAAAACTGTGGCACAGAGAAGTTATGTGATTTACTCAAGGTCATTGAGCTAGGAAGTGGCAGTGCTGGCTTCAGCGCATGCTCAGCTACCCACAGCACAGCACTGTTTCTCTGGGGAGATGAAGCTGGGCCAGGAGCCCCTAGGAAGCCCCCAAGAAGGAAGCCTATAGCCCGGGGCCAGCATCCTTGGGACCTTGACTGATCCCAGCCCTTTGGGGTCCTTGGTCAGATCAAGAGGGCACTAGGTCCTGCCTGCAGCTGAAGGCCTTTGGCAGCTGAGCACCCTGCAAGGTACTCGGGCCCTGGAACCAGGCAGCAGGGACAGACCCTGGCTCTGCCCACACCAGATATGTGTGCTCCTGGCCAGGCCACTTGAATGCTTAGAGCCTCCGTTTCCTCGGCTGTAAAGCAGGGCCAGGAGTTATCAGGATGTTGTGATGAGAGCAGGGGAGGTGATGGCGCTAAGGTAGGCCCCATCCAGCCTGGAGTCCCACTCCCTGAGTGGTGAGGGAGCGGTGGCTGAAAACACGTGGCATCTAGCTCAGTTTAAATCCCTGCTATGCCACTCACTGCATCAGTGACATTGGACAAGCGACTTACCTCTCTATGGCTGTATCCCTTGTAAATGGGGATAATTATAGTATAATTTGAGATTACATGGTTAATCCATATAACGCACTTAAAACGGCACCTGCCCTGTGTGAACCATCATTTAATAGAAGATAAATGTTAAAACATTAGTTCTGGCCTCTTTTGTAACTAAGGAGACCCTCCTAAGGAGGGCTGCCGTGAGGTCAGAGAAAATGAGCTAGGAAGTTGTGGCCTCAAGCCCTTACTTGGTGACAGCTGGGCTATCTTTGCAGGCTGCCCTTCACCGCAAGTTGCTTCCTGACTCCTCATCTCCAGCTTTCTCAAGGATTAGTCCTTCTCTGTGGGTGCTAAAGCTAAGTGCTTGTCAAGTTTATGAACTTTCAGAACCATTTTAAAAACAATCAGCCTCCCTATTTTTATAAGGGCTGAGATGAGAATGGTCTGTAAGATTAGAGGTTTGTCATTTTCATCTGCTTTGAATCTCTCTCTCTCTACACACACATGCACACACACAGCACAGCAGCCCCAGGCCCTATAAACACATTGTTCAAATAAAGGAGACATTTAGGAGAAGTCTGAAGCACCATTTAAAGGTGATTGCTCTAAATGGCCACGTCTACAATTTGTCATAAAGTCTCCCGCCTGTTGGCCAAAGATCACTTGTGCTGCAAATCTTGCTGTTGGCTTGTAATTTTCAACTTTTGACCCTTTAAAACTGGGAAGGTGTGGGATCTTGGTAAGTTTTTGGGATGTATTTTAAAGTAACTTGTTAAGAAGCCATTTGGCCCTGGGAAAGTTTGGGATCCATTAGACCCTAAGGAGCCCTGCAGAGGAGCCTGGAATGCCCAGGTACCTGCTCTGCTGCAAAGTACTTAATGATTCAAGAATGTCCCAGGCAAGGCTGGGCCCAGTGGCTCACAGCTGTAATACTAGCACTTTGGGAGGCTAAGGCAGGTGGATCACCTGACGTCAGGAGTTCGAAACCAGCCTGGCCAATATGGTGAAACTCCGTCTTTACTAAAAATACAAAATAGCCAGGTGTAGTGGCGCATACCTGTAGTCCCAGCTACTCGGGAGGCTGAGGCAGAAGAATTGCTTTAACCTGGGAGGCAGAGGTTGCAGTGAGCCAAGATTGCACCACTGAACTCCAGCCTGGTGACACAGTTAGACTTCGAATAAAAAAAAAAAAAAAAAAAAAAAGAATGTCCCAGGGCAAGGACCGTGCGGGCTTCTTCCTGATTCCTCCAGAGGTTCACAGACCACCCTGCCATAGACAGAACCTCCCGATCTGCAGGCCTTGGGCACGGAGGGGTCGGCATACACCTGTTGCTGGGTAGGCGGCTTGTTGTCTGTCCGGCCTCAGGTCCTGCATCTCCACACTCACAGACTCTGGGTTCCAGCCGCCGTGAACCAGCAGCAGGCCCTCAGCCTTGCCGTGCAGTTCCCATCCCCACCCCACTGCCCAGGCTGCTCCTCGGCCTCACCTGTTTCTCCTTTCTTGCTTTTGTCTTGTCATTCTTAGTCTTCCAACACAGCTCAAGTGTTTTCACCTCCAGGAAACCACAGTGTTACAGACCCTTCCTCTGGACTCCCAGGCCCAGCGCCTCCTCCCCACACGCTCCCCTGGGCATTGTCTGGAACCTGCTTACTGACCTGGGCATCTTCCCCACCAGGCTGGGAGGCTGCTGAGCTGTGGAACCCTAAGCCCAGCCCAGGCACCAGCCTTGAGGAGGTGAGGCCATGTGATACAGTAGTTAAGACCCTGCCTTTGGCCTCAGATGTGATGCTCTCGCTCTCCCCTCCCAGTTCCAACACTGGCTGGGGGTGGGTTACTCAACCCTGCAGAACCTCAATCACCTCCTCTAGATGTGGGAATATCAATAGTACTCAAAGGGTTGCTGTAGGATTGATGTTGGAAGCACATACACTTGATGCTTATTAACTCCAAGTCTTCACTGCAGGGTACCTCCTATTAATACATTGATGTTCCAGATGAGGAAACTGAGATGCAAAGAGAATTTGAGGAGCTTGCCCAAGGTCAGTGGCAGAGTCAGAGTTCAAGGCCAGAAGGACCCTGACTCCAGAGCCTGTGCCCCTAACCACTGGAAAGCACAGCCCCCTGATAACTTACATGAAGCCTGGAATATAGTATAGTAGGTGCTCAGTAAATGGTGGATGCTGTTGGTAATTAGGTGCTCGGTTCATTTTTAGTGATAAAGAGGTGGGGCTGGGCACAACAGGGGAGGAAGGGCTCAAGACCTAGGGGAGGAAGAGAACTGGAGAAAACAGAAAGGAGACGGGAAAGGGTTGAAACTGGAGAGAGGCATCTGAGGCCAGAGCAGGTGGGCTGGAGTGTGAGGGCGCCAGGGCCCAGGCAGGCTGCCGGAGGAAAGGGCAGAGGGCACCAGGGCGATGTGGCCATTTGGGCACTGGCATAGGATCACCCCTGGCTTCCCTGCTCTTAGAAAATAAAACCCCAAACTCCATCACTGAGCACAAAAAAACCCTTTGTGACATAATCCCAGATCGCCTGTCTCACCTCGTCTTAACCCTTCCCCCAAACACCCTGTGCTCCAGTCCCCCCCATGCCTCGAGCGCATGCTGTTCTGCCTGTCTGAAATGTCCGTGGTCTCTTCTGACCGTGACAGACTCCTGCTCATCCTTTAACACCCTATTCAAACGGCCCCTCCTCTGGAGAGCCCTCCTTGGTACTCCTAACTAATCATACTCTCTCTCCTGCTAGACAGTGAGCCTCAAGGCCAGGGACCGTGTCTTATCCAACTCTGCGCCTAGTACCTGACACAGAGCTGGGCACAAAGTGATCATTGAGAAAAAGCTTGTTGAGTTTTTATGGGGTAAATCTATCTTCAAATCAAGGGCAGGCCCTCATGGAACCACACACATGATCGCAAATCCCCAGGGTCCAGGAGGGCTTAGATTTGGAGGTAGGAGCTGAGTGAGATTAAGAAGAGAACTCATACTTCTCAGGGATCCATAGTAGGGAATGTTTCAGGACAAGTAGGGCTCCAGAACTCTGCTGTGTGCCTGTGACTGCTGCGGAGAGAATTCATACCTGGGACCTCACCCCGGTCCTCTCCAGCACCACTCAGAGTTAGTGGAAAACAAGTTAGAAGCCTGAGATGGTCTATCCACTATTACTCGGTAGACCTCCTTAAAATGTGGAGCCTAAAACTAGCCCTGCCTGAGCTACCAGGAGGATGCTGGCTGTCACTCTACTTCTACTCTTACAGCCTACAATCACATTGACTTTTTTAGCAGCTTTTGGCTTGTGGTCAACTCAAACCCCCAGATCTTTTTCACTGGGATGTCTGCCAAGCCACATCTTGTGCATTTGATTTATGGCTTGGGTTAGCTGAGGCCTTCTCCTGCTCCCCAGAAGCCAACAGGAGGAAGACGACGGGTTCTGTAGCCCTAGGAGGGAGAGCGATTCCAGGCCTCCCAGTCAAGATCCTTGGCGTTTGTATTTCCTAATCCCTTCTCCCTGAGGTGCCAAATGCTGGGACCTCTTGAGTGGGATTTTCATTAGCATTCAAGTCACAGGCCACCGGGGCTCGAGCAGACCCACCTTCCGGGTGTCCGGGGGATGCGGTGGTTCTGGAAGGCACCCAGACAAGGCAGGGAGAGAAAGGCAGGTGGTGGAGGCCAGTCTTCTGAGCTTGGTGTCCATGTGCGCTGGGGATGGCCCTTCCTTGCTCGGAGCCTCCGTTTCTCATCTGTACAATGTGGGTGACAAGTCTCCAACATCATAGCACTGTTAGGACAGAGATGCCCAGGCAGGAAGTCCCTCCCAGGGATTAGTACTTCTTTCTGTCTGGGGTCATAGGCAGCTGGGACAAAGAGCAAATGGATATTGAGTTTCTGAATACCCCGCTCCCATTGCTGCTGCGCTGATGAGTGACCATGGCACTGAGATTTTCCCATCTCTGCAAGTAGCGTCCCTGCTGAGCTGAATGCTCTTCTCCTGTGGTACTGCCTCTTCAATGCCACCTTTGCAGAAAGGCCCTTCTGCCCACGGTCCCTAAGCTGCTCCCTCCGAGGTCCGATCTCAGCCATCGTCTGTCTCCTTCATTGCCTGTCAGAGGTGTGCATGTCATTTCTGTCTGTTGCTTCTTTCCCTCCATCTCTCACCCACTAGACTGTCAGCTCCATGAGGTCAGGGACTGTCTGCTCAATCCCCGTGGTTCCCCGCCCCAGTACATAACCAGGACCCAGCAGTGTATGCGGAACGACCATTGCATATTTCAGAATGTTCTCTTGGGTTTGGCAACAAATTTTAACTGTGGGATCCAGGAGACCAGGGGATCCATATAGAACCGAAGACAGGGCAGAGAGGACTAAACAAAGCATATTTAGTCCTCTCTGCCCTGAGCAAGGTCTCAGTTTCCCTAACTGCAAAATGAAATGATAAAGACACTAACTTTTTCTCCAAAGTCCTTTGAGCTCTGAAAGACTCTAAGTCAGCATACGAAGGTGGAGATAATTGTATTGAATGATATTGCCTCTTGGATTGAAAAAAAAAACCAACTTCTGCTAGGAATCTCTCTTGCTCTGTCACTTTCTCCACTGGCCTGTGAGGGGGAAAAAAAAAAAACCACTCTGCGCAGGCCCAGGCCTGCAGAACCCACACTGAAAGAGTTCACAGGTGCCCTCCTGCCCTGGGCCCGGGTGGAGGGGCCCTGAAAGGTGTGGGGCAGCTGCATCCCCAGGGGGTCCAGGGGTTTGTTGCCTTAACCAAGCTCACCAAGCAGGTAAAAAATTCCAGACATGTTCTCTGCTGACAGCTAATTGTGTCCTTTATTAATGACCATGGCTTTCTTGGGGCAGGTGGGAGGTGGGAGGAGGCCAGTCTCAGCCCGGGTGGGGGCTCCCTCAGGTGGAGCTGATGACCACATTTCTGGATCCTGTAGAAGGAAAGTGCTAGAGGAGGTGACCCTGAAAAAGCGCCCCCGCCTTCTGGAGGGGGAGGGGGCTTTCCCAGGCTCCCTAAATCCCAGCAGGGGTGGCCAGCAGCAGACACCGACAGAATGATGCAGGGATTTAGGAATCTGGGGGCCAGGGTTCTGGGGCCTGAGTTCTCCTCTCAGAACACAGCCAGCAAGGTACAGTGGATGGCCTGAATGGGGGACCTGCATTTGGGGCGGCTTGGGAGGTGCTCCTAGCTCCGTCAGGTCCCTCTCACCCTCACGGTACCAGGACTGGGCCTGCCAGGCCTTACCTCAGTGGCGCATTACACCACCTGTCAATACAGCAGCCAGATGTGCAGGAGGGGCCTCGCCCTGCCAGATGTGTCAAGCTTTGCAAACACATCCGGCTTCCCCTCAGGCACATTGTGATTATTGTTTAACAGTTGCTATTCCTGCATCTGCGAGTCCAGGGATTACAGGCTGGGAGGCTGCAGCCTTACGAACCCTGTGGCAGTGATAGTCTCCAGCTGGGGGAAAGCGGATACTCGATCGGTCCCCATTTTCTCAGGAGGGATCGGTCCCCAAATATACATGAGGAGGTGAGGCCCGGAGAGGGGTACAGAATAGAAGTGACCCAACCAGGACTTGAGCCAGGCAGGAGAAATGGCGCATGCAAAGGCCATGAGGCTAGGCTAGCAGAAGCCGGGTGTTCTCAGGGCAGCCAGGAGGTCAGTGTGCCTCAGATGGAGTGGACAAGAGGCCAGGCAGGTGGAGGGGAGTTCAGAGAGGAAAAGGAAGCTTTGTAGCTATTGTTTGGAGGGGGGAGGTTGTTTGTTGGAATTCATCTTTGTTTACAGACAGGGTCTTGCTCTGTTGCCGAGGTTGGAGTGCACCTTAGCTCACTGCAACCTCAACCTCCCAGTTTCAAGAGATCCTCCCACCTCAGCCTCCTGAGTATCTGGAACCACAGGCTCCTGCCACCACACCCGGCTCATTTTTTAAAATTTTTGTAGGCTGGGCGCGGTGACTCATGCCTGTAATCTCAGCACTTTGGGAGGCCAAGGCGGGTGGATCACAAGGTCAGGAGTTCGAGACCATCCTTGCTAACATGGTGAAACCCTGTCTCTCCTAAAAATATAAAAAATTAGCCGGGCGTAATGGCGTGTGCCTTTAGTCCCAGCTACTCGGGAGGCTGAGGCAGAAGAATCGCTTGAACCCAGGAGGCAGAGGTTGCAGTGAGCCAAGATCGCACCACTGCACTCCAGCCTGGGTGACAGAGCGAGATTCTGTCTCAAAACAAAAAGAATTTGTAGAGTCAAAGTCTCACTATGTTACTCAGACTGGTCACAAACTCCTCAGCTTGAGGGATCCTCCTGCCTTGGCCTCCCAAACTGCAGGATCGCAGGCGTGAGCCACCACGCCCAGGCTGTTGGTTTTTACTTCAAGTGAGGTGGAAACTATTGAAGGTCTTTGGGCAACATGAGCGGATCGCTGTTGTGCAGGTTCCTTCTGGCTGCTGTGGAAGGCTGAATGCAGCTGGAGGAGAGCAGGGACATGGAAGAGCAAGGGAGAAAGCCAGGAAGCCAGTTAGACTTCTGCCATGATGTGATGATGCTCCTGCTCCTCTGCCCCCCTCTTCCCTCAGATGTGGGCATCAGCACAGCTGGGCTACAACCCCAGCTCTACCGGACACTCACTTGCTGTGTGACCTCAGGCAAGTCCCTGTTCCTGTCTGGGTCATGTGTTTTGTAGTCATAAGATAAGGAGCTTAGCCTAGAAGATCATGAAGGTTCTGCTGACTTCCAATGTCCAAGACCCTGCCTGACTCCCCAGCCTCATCTCCTTCCTCTCCTGGCCTTGAACCTCACGTTCTAGCCCTGACCTATTTGTAGCTCACGCACACTGCGCCCATTTCACGCCTCTGTGCCTTTGCACAGTCCCTCTCCCTGCGGCACCCTCTCCCACCAGCAGCCCTGCACAGAAGCCTGTGTTCCTCAGCACGTCTCCAGCTTGGGGGCATCTCCTCCAGAGCTTGACCCACTCCCCTTTCTCAGTGCCCTGTGCACTTTCACAGACCACACACTGATTTTCAGGAGACAATAGAATGAAGTGGCTGTGCAGTCAGAGCTGGCCTCACATTCCAGCTGCCTATCTGGAGTTGTTTGTGTGTTCAAGCCTCCGTGTCCTCATCTGTCAAACAGAGATCATATTCTTACTCCCAGAGTCAAGGTGAAGATGCAGCGACATTGTTAAGCACTTACCCCAGTGCCAAGCACGTGGTAGCTAGGATTTTTGAAGTCAGATTCTAGCTGCAGAGAAAGAGCCATTGAATGAATGAGAGGGGGTTTACCCCGCACAGTGCGGCCCCAGATTCCCAGAAGAGCTCCAGCTCGGACCCCAGGACAACCTCCCAGCAGCCCATGTTGGGGAAGGGGTTCCTGCCCACCTCTCCTGTCACCAGCTCCTCCAGCAGGGCTCGGTCCACACTGCCTGCCCGCAGCCACACAACACTTGGAAATGTCCTTCCTTAATTGCTTCACCAGAGTGGGGAGTCACCCCGCAGGCAGATAATTAAAAAGTTCAGAGCTTGATTAATTGGGAGGAAATTGGAGGAATGGGGCTGCCTGCTGGGAGGGCGGGAGCTCTCAGCCCCCACTGTGGGGGAGCTGGGATATCCTGAAGGGAGGCAGGCCAGAGCTGGGGCCAAGGGCAACGCGGGGGTCCAGGGGCTGGGAGGGCCAGGCTATGAAACACCCTCACCAGCTCACCAGCCTTCACAGACTGTGGGATTCTGTGTCTGGCTCCCCTGGGAGACTGTGAGCTCCCCCTGCAACTGGGGAACAGAGCAGTCATGAAAGTCCTGGTTGCTCCGGCCATGGGGCCAGGGGAACTACAGGCCTTGCAGCCTGTCACTCAGAGAGCTGTTTTGGAGCGTCTGCTCTGTGCCAGGCAGTCAGCAGGGCAGGTGCAGTGGCTGCCCTCTCGGAGCTCACAGCTGACCGGACGAGGGGAGGTGGGAGGTGGAGAGACAGATGTTAATCAAATGCCAAGGACAAAGGTAGGATGCCCTGAGAGCCTGTCACCAGAGGAATTCAGAGGCCTCAAGCAACCTCTCTAGTCCACACATAAGCTGAATGAGCTTAAGCACAAGATTCCACCTTTCTGGGCCTCAGTCAGTCAGTCAACAAACAATTCCTGAAGCCTCTATCGATCACCTGTCAGCCAGCCCCCGGGGTTACCCACCATCACGATCACTGTGTTCACAGCCTAGTAGGAGAGGCAGACAGTCACCATCCTCTCTACTCACGCAGTGGCAGAGGTGCAGTGCCAGGCATTCCTAGAGCACAGGAGAGAGGCCCCAGACCCAGCCCTGGCAGGGGGTATCCTAGAAAAGGACCAACAGCTGAGTCGGGCTGGAGTGAGATTTGAAGGACGAGGAGGAGCTGGGTGGGAGCTGGGACAGCGTGTGAGGCAGAGGGAACTGTCTGAGCAAAGGCCCAGAGGCGAGACCAAGTACAGCTTGTACCCAGAACTGGCAGTGCCTACGGTGGCTGGAGCTCAAGGTGTGATTGGGAGCGTGAGGGAGCTGAAGCTGGCCGGGTGGACCGTGGAGGGGAGGCCAAAGCAGGCCAGACTCTCCCCGGGCATGAGGGAGCCACTGAAGGGTCTTGAGCAGAGGAGTGGCTCGACAGATGGCAGCAGTGAGGGCCTGGCTGGCGAGGCCCGGGTGCACCTCAGGCAAAGGGGAGGCGTGTTCATGCAGCACCCCGCCTCAGCCTTCTGACTTCTGTGGTCCTGCCAACTGCTGGCTGGAATCCACAAAGCCGGGTCCCACAGGGGCAGGCAGGGGGAACCTGGGTACTGGGGCAGGATGACTGACAGCCCCTGGGTGGTCCCTGTGGGAACTACCCCAGTAGGGGCATGGCCCTGAGACACTTGCTGGACTCAAGCTGTCTTGTCTAGGAAGGAGGAAGAGGGAGGAAGGGAAGGAGTAAATGGGCAAGGAGGGAAACCTTTCATCAAGTGGGGAGGAGTTCCAGGGACCTTGAGGGCAGGGGTTTTGGAAAGCACATGGATGAAGGCTGGGCACAGTGGCTTGTACCTGTTATCCCAGCACTTAGGGAGGCCAGGATGGGAGGATCACTTGAGCCCAAGAGTTTAAGACCAGCCTGGATGACATGGTGAAACCCTGTCTCTCCAAATTATACCAAAATTTAGCTAGGCATGGTGATGTGCACCTATAGTCCCAGCTACTCAGGAGGCTGAGGTGGGAGGATCACATGAGCACAGGAAGTCCAGGCTGCAGTGAGCCGTGATTGCTCCACTGCACTGCAACCTGGGTGATAGAGTGAGGCCCTGCGGGGGCATGTGCTCTGACCCGAAGTCTCTGTGTGATTTAGATAGGGTGTTTCTTTTCTGTGAGCCTCAGTTTCCTCATCTCTAAAATGGGAATAACACCTCCCATTGCACAGGGAGGGCATGGACCAGGGAGGCTCCTGGCCCAGCACTGGGCACATCCTAGGCATGCGATGCTTAGAAGCACCTCCTCTCCATCTCAGGAGGTAGCAGCCTGCTTCCAGCACAGCTTTGCCCACAGTACGGAGGAGGACCGGGCATCCTGCCCAGCCCAGCCCAGCCCAGAGGGACTGATTCTGCTGGGTTAACCTCGCAGCAAAACCAGGAAGCATGCAAAATGCAAAAGCCACTTTGCATGAGGCAGACCCCAAAACCCCATCCACTCAGCCACAGGAACACTGCAAGCCCAGCTCTGCCCTACACACAGCACAGTCCCTGAAAATATGCAAATCAGTCTTTCCACAGTTCAAAGAGAATGTAAGGGCCCAGCACTGGGTGCCTGAGCCACCGACAGCTGGAGTCCCAACCTGGAGGAAGCCACAGAGAGGGTGCCAGGCAGTGCCTTCCTTGGACCAGTAGAGCCAGAGTGGTCCAGAGGCCCAGCGTGGGGAAGAAGTGTCCTGGGCTCATGGAGCAAATGGCGGTGAAGCCACCAGCCCCCTTACTCTGGGGCCAGGACTCTTTTCTCCATCCATTCAAACTCCTCTCCCCAACTGAAGCCCAGAACTTACTTCCTAGAGATTCCGAGGAAGGAAAGTGAGCTGGCTGCACTTCAAACCTGCCACCGCTGACCCCAGAACCCGCTCCCTGGCCCCTCTGCCCACAGCAGCCAGCAGGTAAGCCTGGTTAAAGGAAGGCATCTCAGCCCCCTGCTTAGTCACGGCCTCTTATGTTCCAGGGCTGAGGCCTTTTGTCTCAAAGTCCCGGTACCTGGCACCTACTAGGGACTCAGTAAATGCCTGTAGAATAAATTTACAGCTCACTATCTCCCCAGCTAGACCTGAACTTCTGAAGACAGGGACTGTGTCTTCTTTATCTCCAGTGCTTAGCACATAGCAAATGGAAGCCAAGAATGAATGAATATAATAATAGCCAACACTTAACATAGCACTTACCGTGAGCCAGGCAGACACTGTTACGGGTGCTTTACTTTACTTTCGTTAACTTGTTTAATCTTCCCAACAAATATAGTCAATATTATTATTATTCCCATTGTACAGACAAAAAACTTAGGCACAGAGAGGTTAGGTAACTTGCCTGTGGTCACACAGTTAATGAGAGACAGGACTGGGATTAAGCCCTGGCCATGTCCAGGTTCAATTTCATCAGACCTCGTGCTCAGGTCTGGGGAGTAGGAACTCAACCCCAGGATACAGACCTTTTCAGATGCCACCTCTACCCAGAGCCACAGGCAGAGCCCTCTGGTCTACAGGGCCCCAAGGAAAACAGAGATGTTCCTTCCAAGCCTTGGCAGTCTGACACGCTGGGCCTGACCCAGCGATTGACTCCGAGGTGGCATCAGTTGTCTTTGGGATTAAGCTGGAGTCCCTGGGATGAGAGAGGGAGCAGAGGCAGCAGGCCAGCCATTGAGGCTTTGAGGATCATCCGGTGCCAATTAGCAGCCCCACCATGCCAGGCCCAGATGGAGTCCTGTCTCGGCCTGACTCAGGGCTCACTCGGTCAATTATCACCTATCCCCGGAGCCCAGGGGGCAGGCGGGGAGAAAATCTGTTTCCCTGTAATCCTCCCTCCTTTCCCCGGCCCGCTGCCATCCTGCCCTGGGTTGCCTGGCCAAGAGCTCTGGGCAATTGCAGAAGGTCGGCGCTGGCTGGCTGCTTTGTGCCCTGAGTCCTGGGTTTGAGGACCAGGCCTTACCTCTGCCCTGCTGAGAGGCTCCAGCAAATCCCATCCCCTCTCAGGCCTGACGGGATGGTATCCAGTAGTGACACTCACCACTTACTAATTTCTGAGACCAGTAGCATTTGGACACAAGGCGTTCTGGATCACAAAGATCTGAGGTCAACCCCAGCTGTCCCATTGACTTGCTATGTGACCTTAGGGCGACCACTTCGCTCCCTCAGAGCCTCAGTTTTCTCTTCTGTAAAATGGGAATGATCGTGGTAGCTAGTTGGGTGTGTGGTTTATGGAATAAGTGAGAGAATCCATGTTAAGACACAGTACCAGGCCTGCCACCTGGAAAATACATAGCAAATGGGAATTATTATTGTCATTCCATGCTGGGTGAGTAATAATAGCCATTTACGTGACATTTACTGTGTGTTCTCAGTGCTTTGTCTATATCAGTCCATTCAAATCCATAGCCCCTCCCCTCGAGTCACTCACTGTCCAACCTGGAGACAGACCTGCCTTCATTCAGAAAAACTAAATTGGCTGATCACCTTCCATGTGCCAGATCCTGGGCTAGCTGCTGGAGATGCAGAAGTTAAAGACCCAGCCTCTACCCCAACCAAGATTCACCAAGCAGTGGGCAGAGCAAAGTCCTATGGTGGCCTGGAGCTTGACTTGCAAGAGCCGACTGTGCACATTTTTTCCCAAGTCGGGGTTTAGTGATCTCAAGTTGGTAGCTTGGAATTCGCTCTGGCGGGAGTATTTACACCACATAAATGGGCAAACACAACCAATCAGGGCTTCTTTTCCCCTAAACTGCCAGTTTAACAGCACGCCACTGCATACGGAGCGTGTCTTGAGTGCTACAGTGGAGGTGTGAGCTGGTGCTATAGGAGAATGGCGGGCAGGCCGCCTAGAAGTGGGCACACACATCGGGCTCACCAATCCAAGGGCCAGGGAGATGGTGGAGAAGGGCATTCAGGCAAAGGGACCAGCGTATGCAGCCCGGATGTCCAGGGAGCTGCAAGCAGATGAGAGGTGACGGATGTTCAGGAGAGTTTACAGTAGGGTGGTCAGCCCTCCCGGCTTGCCCAAGACTAAAGGAGTTTCTGGGATACAAGACTTGCAGTTTGAAAACCGAGATGCTTTGGTCAACACCCTGGTCGACAGGTCCCTGGGAAGACCATGGGGAGAACAAATGGGAGGCAGAGAGGAATGTGAGCCTGACGGTGGGCTGGTAAGACCCAGACGACTCTGCTGGTACCCACATGGGCACGGACTCAGCTAAATACTTTCTCACCCACTTTCTCTTCTGATCCTGACGATACCCTATAAAAGGCACATTGACTCAATCAACCTGTATATATTAAGTGCCTACAATGGGCCAGCCACTGTGCTAGGGGCTGGGGAACAGTGAGGGCCGGACAGGCCCGGCTCCTCCTCCCCTTCTCAGGTACTTTCAGTGTAGGGAAAAAGACCACACACACGTTTAGAAACCGTTTTCTAATATATTTACAAATTGTGATGAGGACGAGTAAAGGAAACGGAGACTGAGATGGGACACAGCAAGAGACAATCGCTTCAGCCAGGGTGGTCAGGGTGGGCCTCTCGGAGGAGGTGACATTTAAGCTGGGGCCTGAAGGAGAAAAAGGAGGCAGCCATGGGAAGAGCAGGGAAAGCATTCCGGGCAGAGGAAATAGCTTGGCCAAAGATGTGGAGGTGAGAACACGTTCGATGACCACAGGTGGAAGCACAGGGAGTGAGAGGAGGAGGGGAAGCAGCTGGGAGACCATCGGGACCAACCTCAGAGGCCTTGTAGCCAGGCTAAGCATGTGGGTCTATTCTAAGTGCAGTGGGGGTAAATTGCACACAGGTAAGTTTAGACACGGTGCTGCAGGTCTGATTCATTTTAAACAGATCACTCCAGGGACTGAGGAAGATTGGCAGAGAGGCCAAAATGGAGCAGAGACCCATTCAGTGGCTCTTCTTGTCATTATTCCATGCAGGCATCATCAGCCCTCCTTCTAGATGAGGAGACTGGTTCTCAGACGGGAGGGGCCTTCCCAAGCCCACACACCTGTCAGAGGACAACTGCCTTCCCGTGACTTCAGGTCTCATTATCTTCTTCCCACTTCTGCACATGACACACTGATGCCCCCAGGACAGGTGCCTTCCCAGCCCAGAAGCTGGGAGCAGTGTGGCCCCCCGGGCACTGTGGACAGAGGCCACCCAGACCTCTCAGAGGTAGCTTATGGGAGCTGAGGCCCCAGCACACCCCACGGTCATACAGTAGACTTGGGATCAGAATTGGCCTCTGCTACTGAAGAGCTATGCCTGTGTGTTCCTCTCTGGGCCTCAGTTTCTTCAAATGTCAACTAAGGGGGTGGAGCTCAATCCCCTTCCAGCTCCTCATTCATCCACTCATCACTCACTAGGAACCCGGCATTATACTGGGAGTTTATAGTCCAACCAGGCAGACACATTCACAAGCAAGTAATTAAAATAGGCACCGTATACAAAAAAATTAGCCCGGCTTGGTGGCGCATGCCTGTAATCCCAGCTGCTCGTGAGGCTGAGGCAGGAGAATCGCTTGAACACGGGAGACGGAGGTTGTAATGAGCTGAGATCATGCCACTGTGCTCCAGCCTGGGTGACAGAGTGAGACTCCATCTCAATAAATAAATATAAATAAATAAATAAATAAATAAATAAATAAATAAATAAAATAGACACCCTGCCAGGAGGCTCAGGGAAAACTTCCTAGAAGAGATGATGTCTTAAAGGAGCCTAGGAGTTTGCCTGATGGTGAAGGGAAGGCATTCTAAGCAATGAGGGCATATGGACAAAAGCCACGGGTGTGGCATGGGCCTAGGGTGGGCACTGGACCTGGCTGAATGCGGAGAGCACCAGGCGCTGAGGTGGGAGTGGTGGGCAAGTGCCAGGCCCCTGGGGCCCTGGGGCCCTGAGGAGTTTGGGCTTCCCATGTCTGCTGAGGAGCTGGTGTGGACATTTTTAAAGAGTGGCTTCATTGAGATAAAAGTCGCATACCGTACAATTCACCTATTTAAATTGTACAAATCAGGCTGGGCATAGTGACTTACGCCTGCAATCTCAGCACTTTGGGAGGCCAACGCAGGTGGATCACTTGAGGTCAGGAGTTTGTGACCAGCCTGGCCAACACAGTGCAACTGTGTCTCTACTGAAAATACAAAATTAGCTGGGCATGGTGGCATACGCCTATAGTCCCAGCTACTCTGGAGGCTGAGGCAGGAGAATCGTTTGAACCCGGGAGGCAGAGGCTACAGTCAGTTGATGTCGTGCCACTGCACTCCAGCCTGGGTGACAGAGCGAGACTCCATCTTAAAAAAAATAAATAAATTGTACAGTTTAATGGTTTTTAGTGTATCCACGGGATTGTGCAACCATCACCACAATCAATTTTAGAACATTTTCATCACCCCGAAAAGAAACCCTGTTCCCCATTAGCAGCTTCTCCCCCTGCTCACCTATCCCCAGCCACTGGCAGCCACAAATCGACTTTCTGTCTCTTCCGATGTGGCTGCGCTGGGTCTGTCTTGTATAAATGGAATCCTGCTTTCATGGCTGGCTTCTTTCACTGAGCACGATGTGTCAGGGTCGCCTGTGCCATAGCATGTGTCAGTGCTTCTTTCCTTTTTACGGCCAAATAGTATTCCAGCGTATGTGCCATTGTGGATTTTTAAGTGACTTGGAAAGGTCTGCACTCTAGAAAGCTGGCTTTGGAGAGTGGGTGGGCGGGAGGAGGCCAGATGGTGTGAGAGGCTGAGGAGTGGGTGGAAAGAGCTTTCTAGATGCCGGCAGCTCGGGGAGCGGCCAAGATAAGATGAGAGACTGCTGAGGAGGGAAGACCTAGTCATTGATTGGCTGCAGGGGACAGGGTGGAGAGTGATGACGCTTCCCAGGACAGAGAAGAGCGAGTTTCATGAAGCACAGTGCCATAGATACAGAAATGATACAGTGCCCCGTTGGGGATTGGAGGGGTTGAGCCTGGCCAGGCAGCAGAGCAAATGAAGGGCGGCTTAGGGCAGGAGTGGCCTAGGAAGTCTGAGAGGGAGCCAGGACACTGCGAAGGGAAGAGGGTAGCCGGGAAGGCAGTCCAGATGGAGGGGCTGGCACCACGCAGAGGGGAGAGAGAGCAGCCACTCACCGGCCGAGCCCTGGGAATGCCCAGCAGATGGAGGAGGGATGCTGAGCTGGGCAGGCTCTCTTCAGAGAGGAAGCTAGGAGGAGCCTGATCTTGGGGTCAAAATCCTTTGGCATCTCTAAGGATGGTTCTAGACCTTCCTGGGAGGCTTGTGCCCCCATTCTACAGAGGAGGAAGCCCGTTCAGAGAGCCCGACTGCTCAACCAAAGCTAGGGCTGCCCAGAAGCTCTGGGCAGTGCCAAGATGGTGAGGCTGCCCCTTCATCCAGCCATCAGGGAAGGGTCAGTGCCCAAGAGGAAGGTGAGAGGGAGGGCAGGCGGACTCAGGGGACCCAGAGCCAGTGCAGCAAAATGGAGAGAGCCCTGAATGGGGGCCCAGAGATTGGCGTTGCCAATCCCTGTCCAACACTCACGAGCTGTTGATGCAAAGTAAGTCACTTAGAGGCAGGATGGTGTGGTGGTTACAGAAGTGGCCTCTGGAGCTAGACCACCTGGGACTTAAGCCCGGCTCTGCACTGTAAGCCCACATGCTTAGACAGTTGCTTCATCTCCTTTGCTTTCACGGAGCTGAACGTGAAATCACAGCTGAACATCGCAGTGATCGTGTGTAACAGGGCGGGCAAGGCTTCCATGAGTTAATGCGGGCAAGGCCCTCAGGACCGTGCCAGCACTTAATAAGGACTTAGTAGGGCCGGGTGCGGTGGCTCATGACTGTAATCCCAGCATTTTGGGAGGCCAAGGCAGGTGGATCACTTGAGGCCAGGAGTTCTAGACATACCTGACCAATGTGGCGAACCCTCATCTCTACTAAAATACAAAAATCAGCCAGGCATGGTGGCGCATGCCTGTAATCTCAGAAGCCTGAAGCACGAGAATTGCTTGAGCTCGGGAGGCAGGGGTTGCAGTAAGCCGAGATTGAACTGCTGTACTCCAGCCTGGGCAACAGGGCAAGACCCTGTGTCAAAAAAAAAAAAAAAAAGTACTCAGCAAATGCTGCCACTTGCATATTTACACTCTGGAGTCCTGGCTTCCCCGCCTTCATGATGGAGGCCGCAGCCACTCCCCAGAGGCACTCATTGCCATCCTCATTGGTGTCACTGTGGCCTGTCGGTTGTGTCTAAGTCCTGTCTCCCCCTTGCTGCTCAGCTGGGCTGAGATCCCAACAGAGCCTGGCCAGAGTGGCATCAGCCAGCATGGCTGTTGATTGGCATGATTGCTGGCCCACCTGACAGAAGCTCCCTCCAGGAGATAGGAAATGTGGGGCCCAGGGTGCCATTTTCCAGTGTTCCGGTGGGAGTTGTCCTTAGCTTATGCACTGAGCCCCTACTCCATCCAGTAGGCCCTAGGATCATAGCCACGCCCTTCCCCAACCCTGTGCCAGGTACCTCGTCCATCTCCTGTAATCCTCACGGCCACTTTATGTGATCTCAGAGAGATCAAACAACTTGTCTAAGGTCACTCAGCAAATTGATTTGGAACCAGATTGCTTAATACTGCCAGGAAGTGCAGAAATATAAAACTCATAACAATCCTAGGAGGCAGATACTGTTGTCCCATTTTACAGATAAGGAAGCAGTTTAAGTGACTTGCCCGAGGCCACACTGCTCACACAGGTGGGTCTGGGATTTGCCAGCAGCCTGCACGCAACCGCTATGTTCACTACCTTCCTGCTTGCACGGTCTCCAAAGCCCATGCTCATTCCACTTAAGTAGGAAGCTCCAAGAAGTATGTATGGGCTGGGTGTGGTGGCTTATGCTTGTAATCGCAGCACTCTGGGAGGCTGAGGCAGGAGGACTGCTTGAGCCCAGGAGTTCAAGACCAGCCTGAGAAACATAGTGAGACCCCTGTCTCCACAAAAAAAAATTTTAAATGTTGACAACAACAAAAGAAGTATTTACAGAACACTTGCTGGGTGCAGGTTCTAAGCTAGGCACAGGACAAGCAGCTGTGAGTCAGACATGGCTCTGATCCTGGGGGAGCTGAGCGCATGGGCAGGAGACCCCCAGAAAAACAATGTTGGTGGGTAAGTAAAGCACTCTGAACACAAGCAATGTTCCAGGCACCAAGAAAGGCAGGATCTCTGAGGCCAGAGCTGGTTGAGGGTTGAGGGAGGGTGGTTTGCTAAGACTTGGACTTGGAAAATCCAACCAAGGGGACAAGGCCTGTACCCACCGTCCCATCAATACCACATCACCTCCCTACACTGCTCTGGAAGTCTAGAGCTGGAAAAATGAATTAGGGAAATTTATGTTCATTGTTTACCTATACAAACACTGATGTTCTGAGGGGCTGAGTCGCTTGCTGAAGAATCCACAGTACCCAGTCATGAAATGTGCTCCAGGTGAGGGCCTGGGGCCTGTGGATGGTTTAGCTGCATGTCATCCCAAGGAGATGAAATGTTTGTTGCAGAGCTCTTTCCTGTCCACCCACTTATCCCTTGCACAATCCCTGCGAGGTATCACAGCAGAGCTGGGTTCATGAACCCAGCAGGCTGAGGCTGGGTGAGGGGCAGGGCCTAGACTCTCAGCCTCCTGATCCTCAGCCCAGGGCCAGGAAGAAGAGGAAGGTGGATTTGAGTATATGTGCACACAAGGTAGTTGCCTCTTATAAGCCCTCACCTCATGCTCAGAGCGGCAGTGGATACAGACCCCGTATCAGGGATGATGGCCACCACCCGTGAGAGAACCCAAATGCAGGCCCAGTGCAAATGCGGGCTGAGTGTGAACAGTGCCCTCCTTAGGCTGGCCCTGGTAATGCAGGCTCCTTTTATTAATATTTGAATACATTAAATAGCAACTATAACAGCTACTATTCATTGGGCACCTGTGCAAGGCCCCGTGCCATGCACCTTACACTCATTCAGGATACTCACAACGGCCCTGCAGAGATGGGCCTTAGAATCCTAATTTTACAAATAAGAAAACTGAGTCTCAGGGTAGCTAAGCTGCTTGTCAGGGCTGCACAGCTGGTAAAAGGCCTAGCCGGTACTCAAAGCCAGCTCTGCCTGATTCCAAAGTAGCGTTCTCCTCTGTTTACCACATCACCCTTCTACAGTGCCCTAGGACTTTTCTTCTGCCATGTAATCATGTCTATGGTCTGCAACCCAGGAATCTAGTTATAAGAATCAGGGCCCAGTCTGACGTTAGTAAGTAGGACGAGGCACCTGCATGCTGCCCCAGACCTCTTCACATATGCCTCCTAACCAGTCAAGATTGATTCTAGAGACCGTGAGACAGCCAAGCTGGGACAGGTGAGGGAAGATTGCCGGGAGCCTCAGACAGCTCAGGGATAAGAAACTAGGTAGTCCCGACAGAACTAGAACTCCCATGTTGGGGCCTGGAGATTTCAAACACTTCAAGAGCTGGGATCTTCCAGCAATGGTGCTGCGTCACCACTCTGTGAGGCCGTGTGGCCCCTCCATGAGGCTGCGTGGCTCGTGACCTCTCTGAGTCTTCATCCGGTTTCCTGGTGATTCTCCTTGTCTTCTCTCCCAGGTTGCCCATCTGGAACTTTCAAGGCCAACCAAGGGGATGAGGCCTGTACCCACTGTCCCATCAACAGCCGCACCACTTCTGAAGGGGCCACCAACTGTGTCTGTCGCAATGGCTACTACAGGGCAGACCTGGACCCCCTGGACATGCCCTGCACAAGTAAGTCCTGCAGCCCCTCGAGGGTGATGCCTGACCGAGTCCCAGGTCTCCCTGCAGAAAAGCTCAGAGTGAGGGTTGGGTGCCATCTGGTTATAGCCAGCCTTTTCCTGGTGGGAAGAGAAATGGAAAAGTTCTCAAGAAAGGAGCATCCTGGGGTGGTTGTGCTCCCACCACACAGACACCACCGTACTGGTGCCTGGCTCCTTACCCCTTTACGGCACTAGGTGCCTTAAAGAACGCGGAATGTATTTCTCTCTCATGGGAGAATCCAGAGGTGAGCAGTCCACATTAGCAGGAAGTCACATGGAAGATAAAGTCAAGGTCTGGATTCACAAAGGGACAGGGGATGGGAGGCTTGGCAGGAGATGAACCAACACAGGTGGTGTCTGTGGCAGAAAAGGCTGCCCAGTGTTCTAACCTGGAAGCGGCTGCCTGAATCAAAGCCCAAGGCCCCCTAGGAAGGGGCTGCCTAAGAGCATAGTGTTGCAACCCCTTTATCTGTCAGGGATGGCATTCAGCTGTAACAGAGCTGACCCTGGTGGCTAAAACTCTACAGATTTATTCTCTCACAAAAAAGGAGCCCAAGGCAGGCAGTCCTGGGACAGCACGGTCAATCCTTGAAGGCCTTTGGGGCCTGGCTCTTTCTGCTATTCAGAGTGTGTGGTTTCTATATTCTTTTTTGTTTTTTTCTTTTTTGAGACACGGCCTCACTCTGTCGCCTAGGCTGGAGTACGGTGGCATAATCTTAGCTCACTGCAGCCTCGACCTCCTGGGCTTAGGTGCCCTCAGCCTTCTGCCCTCAGCCTCCTGAGTACCTGGGATTACAAGCGTGCACCACCACATCTGGCTAATTTTTCTAATTTTTTTGTAGAGACAGGGTCTTACTATCTTGCCAAGGCTCTTCCCACACCCTCCCAAAGTGCTGGGGTTACAGGCGTGAGCCACTTTAATTTCTGTTCTTAAGGCCACTTCATAGTTCAACATAGCTGCCGAAGTCCCAGCCATCACACACATTTTAGGCAGCAGAAAGGGGGAAAAAGGCCAAAGGGACATGCCATAGCTGTCTGTCTCTTTTTAAAGAAATGATCCTAGTCAACAACTTCTGCTCTGTATCAGTGGCAAGTACTTAAACATAGGAGGCTGGGAAACGCTGTCTTTTTTTTTGGGGCGGGGGGACACCGTTTTTTTTTGCTCTTACTGCCCAGGCTGGAGTGCAATGGTGCAATCTTGGCTCACCGCAACCTCCCACTTTCAGTTTCAAGCGATTCTCCTGCCTCAGCCTCCCGAGTAGCTGGGATTATAGGCATGAGCCACCATGCCTGGCTAATTTTGTATTTTTTTTTTTTTTTAGTAGAGAAGGGGTTTCTCCATGTTGGTCAGGCTGGTCTTAAACTCCTGACCTCAGGTAATCCGCCCACCTTGGCCACCCAAAGTGCTGGGATTACAGGCATGGGCCACCGCACCTGACCAGAAATGCTGTCTTTTAGCTGGACATAGGGCCACCATGAATGAAGCTGGGGAAGAAGGAGAAAATAGATACTGGGCAGGTAGAATCCCAAACGCAAAAATACTATCCTCAGTAACAAACACTGAGCAGGTTGGAACCCAGAGGGAAAGGTCTGAGCAGATGTACAGCAGGCTAAGTTATATTCTAGAAACATCTCTCTGGTGGGGAGACAGGAGAAAGAATTTAAGGAAGTCCTTTCGGAGGCCTGGGCTGGAGCCAGAGCACTGGGCAGAGTGGTCACGTGGGGAATAGCAGCCCCTGAGCCCCCCACTGACCAACCCGTCTCCCCCGCCCCAGCCATCCCCTCAGCGCCGCAGGCTGTGATTTCCAGCGTCAATGAGACCTCCCTCATGCTGGAGTGGACCCCTCCCCGTGACTCTGGAGGCCGAGAGGACCTCGTCTACAACATCATCTGCAAGAGCTGCGGCTCGGGCCGGGGCGCCTGCACCCGCTGTGGGGACAACGTGCAGTATGCCCCGCGCCAGCTGGGCCTGACCGAGCCACGCATTTACATCAGCGACCTGCTGGCCCACACCCAATACACCTTTGAGATCCAGGCCGTGAACGGCGTTACTGACCAGAGCCCCTTCTCGCCTCAGTTCGCCTCTGTGAACATCACCACCAACCAGGCAGGTAAGCGCTTCCGACGTGGGCCGGGGGAGCGCCCTATCGTGCAGGGCCGGGGCGTGTCCCTCAGTCCTCACAAAAGACTCTTTCACATCCGTGGAGCGATTTCTTCTTTCCAAAGGCTTCTCATGGGATTCATCCACCTGGGAGAGTCAGCGCTCGCTTTTCATTGTAGTGGTGTTAATAATCATTGCTCCTCTTTGTGGAGTGCGTATTACTGAAGGTAACAGTTAAGCTGCTGTCACAAAAAGATCCAACACTAGGCGCCTTAAAGAACGTGGAATGTATTTCTCTCTCATGGGAGAATCCAGAGGTGAGCAGTCCACATTAGCAGGGTGGCTCTGATCTACTCAGACACTCAGGGACCCAGGTTATTTCCATGACGTTTCCCTGTGACCCCTGCTCCTTGCCTGCGTGGTCCAAGCTGAGTCTCAGGCTTGTCTGCACGAAGAGAGGGAAGACCCAGGGCAGCAGTGATGTTTTAAGCAAGGTGGGTAGAGGTAGCATCTTTCTCTTCTGCATGCATTGCATGGGCAGGGCCTCAGTCACATGACCTCCCTGAGCCCCGGGAAAGCCTGGAGATGCCATCTCTTGCAGCCTAACTTGAACCTTGATCACAAGTGCCTTCTGTGACCCTCAGCCTACTCCAGTCTAACTCCAGAAAACTCTCCTCAAGCTCACCTTTAGTAACCCTTTCTGTGGCCACATGTCATCCTCCACCCCCCGCTCACTCTTCCTTCCTTCACAGCAAAAAAGTAAGTTGCCGAACACCCCAGGATCCCCTCCACCCCATCCTCTCTCTAATCCCCACTCTACTTGGGCTTCTGGCCTCACCTCTCTGCCAGGACCGCTGTCCTCAGGGTCATGTGAGGCTAGGTCCCAGAGATGCTTCCCAGCCTCATCCCCCACCTGAGGCCCACATGAGATTATTGAGGACATTATGCCACCTGTGGGTAGAAGAGCTCATGGTTGGCATTGCAAATGTGCCCCTCGGTTATTCACTCAACAACCTTTGCCAAACTCCTGCAGTAAGCATGGTCAGGGCCGTGTCCATGGAAGACCTGAGGGAGGCCAAGCTGCAGGAGGGAAAGTGAGTGGGCTCCTCAGCTGATCTTTCTGATGTAGGGTGGGGCCCACACGATAAGCATGCAGGGATCCAGATGTGGAAGTCCAAGCCCAGGAAGTCTCCCTGGAGGAGGTGGAATTTCACTTGCAATTTGAAGGACCAGTTAAATTTTTTTTTAAGAGATGGAGTCTTGCTATGTTGCCCAGGCTCATCTTGAACTCCTGGCCTCAAGTGATCCTCCTGCCTCAGCCTCCCAAAGTGCTGGGATTACAAACAAGAGCCACAGCACCCAGCCAGTAGAATGTTGAAGGGAACAATAGAAAAAAATGGAATTCAGAAGGGAGGAAGGCCATGCCAAGGCCACAGAAAGACATGGGGCAACTGGCCAAGTGCGGTGGCTCATGCCTGTAATCCCAGAATTTTGGGAGGCTGAGGCAGGCAGATCACCTGAGGTCAGGAGTTCGAGTCCAGCCTGGCCAACATGGTGAAACCCCATCTCTACTAAAAATACAAAAATTAGCCAGGCATGGTGGCAGGCACCTGTAATCCCAGCTACTTAGGAGGTTGAGGCAGGAGAATCGCTTGAACCCAGGAGGTGAAGGTTGCAGTGAGACGAGATTGCGCCATTGCACTCCAACCCGAGTGACAAGAGTGAAACTCTGTCTAAAAACAGAGAGAGAGAAGGAGAGGGCAACTGACTCCACGTGGTTGAGGGGTGCTTTCCACGCATGACCTTACTGCATCCCCGTGGCCTCCCTGAGAAGGAGGCATCCATGTCCCCATTTCACAGATGACGCTCAGACAAGTTGAGTCCCAGATCAGGAAGAGTGAGAGGCAGGAACTGAGTAGGTCTGACAGACTCCAGTGCTTGGGCAAAGTCCTGGATGTGTCCACGGCACCTTGAGCTTGACTGTGGGTCTGACTGTGCATGTGAGTCTGGGTATTTGTGAGTGTGCTGTCATATGTGTTTGGTGACTGTGTGTTTACAATGCATATGACTGTGGCCATATGGCTTTTGTATACATGCATTTGTGAGCATGCATGTGTCTCAAGCTGAGGGGCCTTAGGGACAGGGGTAGGGGTCTGTGTGTTTGAGCATGAGTTTGTACATCGGAATGTGGCTCTGCCCGTCTGTGTGTTTGTGTCTGAGGAGTGTGGTTTGGTTTGGGAATGTTTGCAGTGGTACTGCGGCTGAAAGAGCATGTTCGTGAGTGACTGCCTACAGTTCCTGTGGGGCCGCAGGTGCATTTAAGCCCTACTCAGACTGGGGTCCAGAGGGAGCTGACTCAAAGCAGGCAATCTGAGAAAACCCTCAAAAGCCAGCCAGGCATGGTGGCTCACACCTGTCATCCCAGCCCTTTAGGAGGCCAAGGCGGGCAGATCACCTGAGGTCAGGAGTTCGAGACCCGCCTGGCCAACATAATGAAACCCCGTCTCCACTAAAAATACAAAAATTAGCCAGGCATGGTGGTAGACACCTGTAATCCCAGCTACTCCGGAGGCTGAGACAGGAGAATCACTTGAAGCCGGGAGGCAGAGATTGCAATGAGCCGAGATCGTGCCACTGAACTCCAGCCTGGGCAACAAAGCAAGACTCCCATCTCAAAGAAAAAAAAATCCAGCAAGTGATAGAAAAGACCCCTGACAGATTAGAAAGCCTCAGCTGTGTGTCTCTCTCTGGCTTGGCAGAGCTCTGAGCTGGAGAAACCCAGGCCTCCAGTGGGGTTAGAGGAAAGGGAACTCTTTCTAACTGGCAGAAGCCAGAAGGAAGCTCCTGGAGCCCTTTCCCTGGTTGCAGGGACCTCTCCTGCATCCATTTGGGAGCTCTGCAGGTGGAACTGCTTACCCCAGAAGCCTCAGCTTATTAGTAGCTAGGAGTGGGTATGGGCTGCTGGGATGGAGCCTGCTGTCTGGAGCTAGATGTGTCTAGGAGCAGGGCAGAGCATGGAAGTGAGGAGTTTCCAGGGAACAGGCACACAGGGAACGCCCTCAGGATTGAAAGACAGAGGAGCAATGAGAAGCAAGCGCTGGATCAGGAGCAGAGACCTAGGCGTGGCTTTGCCATTCATTTGCTGCATGACATTAGCAAATGAACAGCATTCATTTAGTCAGTGTATGGGTCAGCTACTCCTGCAATAACACCGTGTAACAAAATCACCCACAACTCGATAGTTTATACAATAAACGTTTATTTTCTCACTCACTAGCATGTGGGTCAGCTGGGGTTTGACAAATCTTGGCCACGCTCTCTGTGCTGGGCAGGACTCCAGAATGTGAGTTGGGTTCAGCCTGTTTCATGTGACTCCTCGTTCTCCTTGGACTGGCAGCCACTCCAGGCTTTTTTCTCTCAAGGTGAAGCGTAGGAGCCTGGAGGGAGCCAACCATATCTCATTGGCCAAAACAAGTCCCAGGGCCAAGCCCAGCATCAATGGGATGGGAAGTATGCCCCACCCACAGTGAGTGGGCCCTGCAGAGTTACTTGGCAAAGGATGTGGATACCTAGTCCTATCACAGAAAAAGAAGAACTGGGGTCATTGATTTCATCTACCATGCACATGAAAAGTACTTCCTCCAAGGCCTCGGTTTCCCCACCCAATTGTACCTAAGAACTATATGGGAACAGAGGTACCAGAACCAGATTTCTCTCTACCCCAGTCCTGCTGAATCGGAACCCCAGGCAAAGACCCTGGCAATATGCATTGTTAACAAGTGACCCAGGTGTTTTTTTACCATTGGACAAATTTGGGAAACTCAGGTCTGAGTGAGTCTAAACCCCTGGAAGCCCTCAACGCCCTGAGGCTTTTGGAATTATAACAAGTCTTTCCCCCTCCTCTTGATTCCAAGCCCCTTGGCAAGCCCCTTCTCTTACAGCTGCTCAGAGCCCAGTGGGGGCCATGTAACGACACCACACCCTCACCACATCATCCCCCTTTGCCAGATGAGGAAACTGAAGCCCAGGGAGATGGAGTCATTTATGCAAGGTCCCACTACTTAAGTGACCTCTACTAATATTTAAACCCAGGACCATGTAACTCCAAGTCTACACTGTTCTCCAGTGTAGTGTAGACACAGTATCTGCCCTTGAGGATGTATGTCCTAGTTGGAAAAATGAGACACAGACACAGAGTCTACATACAAGATGAGGTGGACGAGGACCGAAGAGGTGCTGGGGGAGATGAGGGAGATCACAGGCAGGAGAAATCATCCTCCTAGGGAATGATTGCAAAGGGTATGTCCTGGAAGGCTTCCTGGAAGAGGAGGAATTTGAGCTTGACTTTGAAGAATGGAGAGGCATCTAGCAAGCAGAGATGGAATCATGCAGGGAGGAAGATGGCCTGGGGGAGGGAAGCACAGGAGGCAACCAGAGGGAGGATTCCTCTTTCTGTTCCTCCTAAGCGTCAGGTTCCCCTGACACAGCATCTTGGCACATGCTGTTCCCTCTGCCTGGAAAGGCTTTCTTAACCCATCCTTCCTTCAGGCCTCAGCTCATTTTACTGATCTTCCTGACTTGGTCAGATACCTCCCTCCCCAGCCCTAGCATTATGGCCTTCTGGTTCCTGTGGTTGGAATTTTAGCCATGTGCCATTGGGCATTTGTTCTCACTCTTTTCCCCCATCATTGGCACTCAGTGGGGCACAATGGGTCTGCTTTTCCTCACCATGGTTTTCCCAGCACCTAGAGGGGGATACACCACAGAGAACGTTCAGCGAACATTTGCAGAAGGGCTCGGAGACGCACGGGATGAGGCGGGGTGTGGAGAGGTGCAGTGAGGCTGGGAAACAAGACTGGGGACGTGATTTCCAGGCAGATGCAGTCAGTGGTCGGTTTTAAGCAGACCCTAAAATTCAATATATAAATCTCTAGCTCATTGCCTTAAAAGGAAAAAGTATTTCTTTTGGGCAAGTGACTGGGCCTTACTCGCAATCCCTTGGCATTCACCAGGGCCAGAACTGTCTTCTGACTTCATAAAGCCATCATGTCACCTTTGAACCACACTCTCCCTTTCCAGAACGCCTTTCTGCCTCTTATTCATGAGTCGTGCTCATGGCCCTCGAGGAAGGAGGCTGGGCTGGGCTGGAGGGATAAGGAAACAGGGGTTGGGAGAGGTCATGCCCTGAACCCAGGTGCACCCCGCTGGCCAGTGGCAGACCCGAGTCAATCCGGCTGTTGAGAGTGAGCCATGCCACCCTCCTGCCTCTCCACACCCACAAACAAGACCCCACGGCAGAGAGGGGCAGTAGGGAGGGACAGAGGCTGAGCCTTAGGGTGGGCAGTCAGAGGAGAGCCTCTCTGAAGAGGTGGCATTTAGGCAGAGATCTGAATGACAAGCAGACCTGGGGGCTGGGAGGTGCAGCATTTCACCCATGTGGGGCTCATATACAGCACCCTTGGCCACTCTCCAGGGCTGCCCCAGACACAGCCTGAGCCCTTTAAGGATCTCACCCTGAGCAAGCCCAGAACACCCCCACCTCTGCCAGGTTCCAGAGGTAGTGGGAAGGGTCTGTGCTTTGGAATCAGGCAGCCGAACCTGGCTTTGAGTCAAGCCTGGCCGCTCACCAGCATGCACCCTTGGACAAGTCACCCTGCTTATGTCTGATTGCATCTCCCTCATGCACACCTTCGCCCCTCCTTACAGGAGGATTTCAGCTAAGCTATGCAAGGTGCCGCCCAGGTTGCTGGCACAGGTAGTAGGCACCTAAAACACAGAGATCATTATTCACTCTAATCCCCAAAACGGCTCACATTTGTCCAGTGCTTGCTGCATGCCAGGCACAGTGCTAAGTCCTTACCACTGAATCCTCACAACGATACAAGACAGGTCCTGTTGTCATCCTGTTTTATAGATGAAAGGAAAACGAGAAGGAAGCTTCTGGAGCCCTTTCCCTGGTTGCAGGGACCTCTCCTGCATCCATTTGGGAGCTCTGCAGGTGGAACTGCTTACCCCAGAAGCCTCAGCTTATTAGTAGCTAGGAGTGGATCTGGGCTGCTGAGATGGAGCCTGCTGTCTGGAGCTAGATATGTCCAGGAACAGGACAGAGCATGGAAGTGAGGGGTTTCCAGGGAACAGGCACACAGGGAAAGCCCTCAGGATTGAAAGACAGAGGAGCAATGAGAAGCAAGCACTAGATCAGCTCACCCAGTGAGCTGGGTACTCCACTCACCGAGGCCACGAAGTCACAGAGCCTGAATAATTAATTGTGCCTCTGCATCCTCAGGGATGATGTTGCCAGACTCATGCCTTCTACAGAGATGAGGCAGGCTGTCCATATGCGCCATCCATACCACAGCCTGGCTGGGCGTCCCCAGCCTTTGAGGCCTCCTGGAATGAACAGTGGGCCAACCACTTAGGAAGCTCTCCCATCGGCATATCCCAGGAGCTTATGTGGGAGAAAGGGCGTTGGAGCTGGGCCTGACAAACTCAGCCCCCGTCCCACAGGGCCCATTCCAAGCTGTGTAGCCAAGTTGTAAGAAGACCTCATTTTAGCTGGACGCAGTGGTTCACGCCTGTAATCTCAGCACTTTAGAAGGCCGAGGCAGGCAGATCACAAGGTCAGGAGTTCGAGACCAGCCTGGCCAACATGGTGAAACCCCATGTCTACAAAAAATTTTTTTCAAAAGAGCCAGGTATGGTGGCAGGCACCTGTAATCCCAGCTACTTGGGAGGCTGAGGCAGGAGAATTGCTTGAACCTGGGAGGCGGAGGTTGCAGTGAGCCAAAATCACACCACTGCACTCCAGCCTGGGTGACAACGCTAGACTCCGACTGCAGGGTGGGGTGGAAGAAGAAGAATGCATTTCTTTGAGCCTCAGTTCCATCACCTACAAAATGGACATTTATCTATCATTAACAAGAATGACATTAACAAGAATGTGGACAGCACCTGGCACGTAGATAGACAGTACATGGCAGCAAGGCTTAGTCCCCTACTGCTGCCAGAACAAAATACCACAAACCCAGCAACTTAACACAACACACATTTATGGTCTTATCATGCTGCAGGTTCAGAAGTCTAGCGTGGATCTCATCAGGCTAGAAGCAGCGTTGGCAGGGACGTGTCCCTTCTGATGGTGCTAAGGGACAGTCCGTCTTCTTGCTTAGAGGGGTTGTTAGCAGAATTCAGTTCCACATGGCTGTAGGAGTGAGATCTCTCTCCCCTTGCTGACCACCAACCGGGGGCTGCCTGAGCTCCTCAAGGCCTCTCTTGGGTCCTTCCACAAACCCCGACATCTCCGAAGCAGCAGCAGGCCATCGGGTTCTTCTCACTCTCCAACTCATTGGTTCTTGGACTGTCTGCTGGGAAACGTTCTCCTCCTGCAAGCACTCAAAAGATGAAGTTCAAGCTACCTGGATAATCTAGGAAAATCTCCCCATCTCAGGAGCCATCACCTTCATCACACCTGCAAAGTCCCTTTTGTCATGTAAGGTAACATATTCACAGATTCGGGGGATTAAGACATGAACATCTTTGGGGGTCATTATTCTGCCTATCACAGAAGTTAAACCTACATCAAATTAAAACTCGGCAGCACTGGCAGAGGCATTGGAGTTCACCCAGGGCAAACTCCTCCCTTTAGAAGAAAACCTGAGGCCCACACAGGTTCCTCAGTGGCTACCCAAGATCCCACAGCAGGTCCTCAACATCCTGGCTGGGTCTCTGTGACACCACTCCACATGGCGTTGTCATGGAAAGACTTTCAACTCTCCAAAGCCTTTTCTGCCACTCGTGTTCTCTGATCCTCCCGCCCTGCTGTGGGGCGAGCACAGAACGGCTCAGCCTCTGGAACTGGCAGGAACATGTACTCACCTACTTCTCTCCCTGGGGGACCAAGAGGATCAGAGGGAAATGGGCCAGCAGAGCCCCCTGTGAGCTCATGCCTGGGACCACGAGGTTCGAGAGGGAGACAGAGGGAGAGGGCACTTCCCTCCCTAGGCCGAGCCCTTTGCGCGCATCTTCCTCTTTGATCCTCCTAAGCATTCTGCAGGGAGGGCATTGCTGACCTAGAGTATCATCTAAGATTGGTTTGGGCTGCATATTCCAGGAAGAAAAATAACAGATAGCCACTGCCACAGTGGTCGCACTGATTGTGCTGGTCAACAGTCAACCGTTAACCACAAACCAACGGCATGGAACAGGAAGCACTGAGCTAGCTCGGGAGGCTCGGGATTGGCTGGACGGCGACTGTGGTCTTGGTGCGGTGCATTCTTAGGTTTGTAGTTCATCTGCTCCGGGTCACTCAGCAGCTCTTCGGGTTTTGTCAGGGCTCTAGTGCATGTTTGGGGGTTGACTGCTGTCCACTGGTCTAGAGTGGCCCTGGTGGGGACAACTGGAGCAACAACTCTGCTCCAACGTGTCTCCGTCTCCAGCAGGTCTGCGTGTTTTCTCATGGCAATCACAGGGAACCAAGGCAGCAGGCAGACACTCACAGGGGCTTTTGCAAGCCTCTGCTTATATCATATTGGCTTCTATCCCACTGGCCGCCGCAAGTCACATGACCAAGCCCAGAGTCAGAGAGAGAGAACTACAGTTACATGGCAAAGGGTGTAGATACAAGGGGGCGCAGGGGGGATTAATACAGCCAGTCTAACAGAGTGGCCTAAAGGGAGGTTTCTTTTCCTCATGTGTGAAGCATGTCGGAAGATAGGAGTAAAGCAACTCCATGGAGCCATCAGAGATTCAAACTCCTCAGCACACAGCTTCATGTCCTCATGGACCAAAATGGCTGCAAGATCTCCAGCTATCACATCCCTGTCTCAGGTTGCAGTGGAAGGAGAGTGAGAAGGGTAGGGCCCTCCCTTTAAGGGAACTTCCTAGAAGTCCCACACATGCTTCAGTTTATATCTCATGGCCACTCTCACATGGCCACTTCTAGCTGCCAGAGAGGTTAGGAAAATGTCTTCTTTTATTTGGGCACAGTGTACCTAATTAAGAACCAGGATTTTGTTAATTTGAGAAAGAGAGAATGGATAGCTGATAGGCAATGAGTACTGTCTGCGACATCCCATTTTACAGGTAAGGAACCTAGGCTCAGAGAGAGGTAACTTGCCTGCAGTCACACACTGGCCTAGGGGTAGAAGAGCCGGCATCTGAACCCTGAACACCACCTTTTCTCACCTTCATGCCACCACTATTCCGGAGCACGCAGCTACTCATGGTGCCGCTTGAGACTCTGAGCAGCCCAGACAGCTGCATGTAGCTCACATCATCCCCTGACCCCTTAATCTGGGCCAAGTCCTATGCTTGTCACTTTACAAGCAGGTCTTCATTTAACCTTTGCTGCCTGTTCTACAGAGGAGAAACTGAGGCACAGGAGGTGGAGGTAGGCTACCCAGACTACCTGATTTGAGGCCCAGGCTCTTAGCATCTTGCTAGTCCAGGTGCTGCGGTAAGACTGTCCCACCAGGAAGCCAAAGGTGAGATCAAGACAATTCCACAACCCACTAGGAGGTGGGGGATTGGATGTTTCCCCAGCACAAAGCCCAAGGCTGCACCTCGGCCACTCATAGGCTACTTGTGGGCAGGGCCAGGTAAGCAGGGTAGAAGAAAGCAGCCTAGGCTTTAGAGTCAGACAGACCTGGGTCCCCATCCCGGCCCTGCTGCCTGCGGAGTGGGGGATCCTGTGGTCTCTTTCTTTTCTCATTGGTAGAAAGGGAGGGATGAACCCTACTCCATCTGGTTGTGAGGAAGGAGCCTGGTGCTGGGCAGCCTGTGCTAGATACAAGCTGAATCAAGGGGAGAGTGGATGAGCACATGAGCAGCCGACTGCCACGCTAGAGAGGGGCTCTCCTCAAGTTCCAGGAAAAGATATTAAGAATGTCTCCTGGACCCAGTTTTTTGTTTTATTTTTTTCATATGTTTCAGAGATTGCTAGTTCCAAAAAATGTTAATGACTATCATGTAAGAAAAGGTTTCTGAGGCCAAATGAGCCTGGGACCACCGGTTAAACCGAGTTAACTGGGTTTCTCCCCTGCAAGACTTCTCAGAGCCTTAAATTAAACACACGTGCAGTGTGAGTCTCCGCAAGCACGGGGAGCTGAGGGCAGGGGGCTACACAGAGGCTACACCTCTGTGTTCCTCAAACTTTCTTAGCCACAGAATACCCAGTGCCACCCCAGCACCAGTTCTCAGCTCTTCCTTTTTTCTATCCCATACAACTCTCTAAGAGGCCCATCCGAAAGAATCAAAGGCCCACTTTCTGGAAGTTTTATTTGCAGAAATTCGGCTGTGAGAATTATCATCAGGTCATGCAGAATTGCAGCCAGATCATCGGGTGTTAACTGCTTTGCTACAGGTTTAAGAGACAAACCCTCAAAAAGCAGCTGTCCCATGATTAGCTGGGAATTCTCAGAGTTCTGTCCCAAGTAAACTGTCCCTGCTACGGACCCTGGAGAGTACGCATGCAGTGACAAGCAATTGTCATGGAACTGTCCGCCAGCCAGTAGAAGAGGCCCCACGCCACTGCAGCAGTTCCCAAATGTGGGTGGGCACAGGGCCTGGGGGAGAGGGGACCTGCCTTCCACTGGCTGCTTGGGAACTACTGCCTGGGGCCATTGTTTTAGGATCCAGACCACAAGGTCAGTAGACTCAGGTTCCTGAGGGGGCCGGAAAAGGGGAGAATCTGCCTGGTCTCTGCTTTTCCCTTTCTCCCTCCCTTCCTCCTTCCTTCCTCACTTTCTCCCTTTCTTCTTCCTTCATTGATTTCTTCCTCCTGTTAATTATGGTCATGCACCTACTCCAAGCCACACACTGTTTCAGGCTCTGGGGATAAAGGACTGAACGAGAGACAAGGTCCCTGACCTCAGGTTGTGTTGGTGCTATGATGAAAATAGTATGGATATGAGGCTACTGGAGGGGAGAGGTAGTCCAGGAAGACATCTCTGAGACGGTGACGTTTGAACTGAGACTTCAGTGAAGAGGAGGATTTGGTCATGGAAGATGGGAGGGAAGAGGTTTCCGAGCAGAAACACCATAGAGCCAAGGCCCTGAAGCAGAACAGGAAGGCGGCCCAAGTGGACAGCTTGGGAGCGAGGGGGTGAGCAGAGGGAGGTGGCAGATGCCAGGCAGGTGGGCCTTGTGGGCCACAGTAGTCAGTAGGTGTCTGTGTCTTGTTCTGGGTGCAGTGGGAAGCCACTGAGGGTCGTCACTGGGAAGTGAAGACATCAGGTGGACATTGGGATCTGCAAGTCTGAGGCTTGGGATGGGGTCTCAGACTGTCATGCCCAGTGACCTGTCCCCCACTCCCTCTGAGCTTGGGGATCTTCAGACCAGTGAAAGGGTCGGAACTCAGGGCTGTGAGGGGAAGCTGAGCCAGTCCCCAAGCCCACTGCCTCTTGCAGCAACCACGGGCACAGGCTCCTGGCTTCCTGTCCTGTCCTGGCATCCTAGTCCCAGAAGACTCGAGAGGCCACCCCGTACAACCCCTTCATGCCCTGAGGAGGAAACGGAGGCACACAGAGAGAAGGCTTCTTCCCCAGGTCTCAGCCAAGGAAGGGGCTGAACTCCCCCCAGGGCTTGCTGAGGGCAGCAGGGCCCCTGACCACCTGCTCCAGCCAAGCAGACCCCGCCTGGCCAGCCTCCCCCTGCCCCTCTCGGCCACAAGCCTCTTTTGTGCTTACTCCCTGGGGCTCCATCTCCTTGCAGGGGTCACAGGGCACCGCTGACCCCATCCCCCTGTCGGCGTGCCCGGCTGGTAATTGAAAATACCAGAATTCCCTGATGACCAACTTACAGGGAAACCTGACACCCCAGGGTGGGCAGTGGGCAGCAGGAGGGGTGGGAGAGCATCCAGCTGTTCCCTTTTCTCCGCCGTTAATCCTCCTGGATTCCAGGAGAAGGCCAGCCCTGCTGGCCCCCACTGGCCCGCCTTGATCATCTTCCTGGCAAATGCCGCCTCCTTGCCACGCCTGGGGTTACAGGGCTTATGGGATCAGAGCCCGGGTGAGCTGCCTGTAACCCAAGCCTCCAGCTAAGCCCGCCAGGCCCAGACCCCCAAGGCTGTGTGGGACCTGCCTCCACCAGCAGCTGAGCTCCCAGAGCTGGGGCGGGCCGGGTGGGTGGTAGGTGAGTCAGCAGGAACCAGGCAGGGTTAGCTCTGCAGGAGCAGGATGAGAGCTGGACCAGGGTATCCTCAGAGGCCCTTGGAAGTCCGCTGGTTTCCAGACCTCCCTCATCAGCCAGCATCAGCCACAGCCAGTGGAGGGGAAAGGGTGTGTTGGGCCTGAGTGAGCTTGGGTGCGAAGCCCAGCTCCACTGCTTGCTGTATGGCTTTGGGCAAGTTACTTCACACTTCCATGCCTCCATATCCTCATCTGTAAAATGGGCATAACAGTAATACCAGCATTAAGTGTGTTAACGGATGTGAAGCATGTGGTTTGCTGTTAGCTGCATGGCCTTTCCCTTTCTCTGGGCACCAGGGGGCATACAGGGGCTGTCAGAATGGCAAGCTGAATGACAAGCTTGTTTTAGTTGAGAAGCAGATGGCGACCCCTACTAGTCCTTCTGTGGCTCCCCAGTGCCTCAAGATGGAAAGTTTCGCCCCCACCTTGCTCAGCAGCCTTGTCTCTTCCCCTCTCCTGGAACTCCTTGTATGGCTGCTCCAAGACCCTCTGGGCTCCAAGGCCCTATGTGAAGAGTGTAGCCTGGGCAGGTCGGGGGGCAGCCTCAGCAGAAGCCAGGCTGCAAGCAGCAGCATAGCAGGTAGAGCATTCTAGACCACGACTCAGGCTGCTCTGGGCTCTAGTCCAGCTCTGCCACTACCAGCTGTGTAGCCTTGGACAAGTCACTTTCCTTCTCTGGCCCTGAATCCACTAGTCACCAAAGTGTGGTCCACAGACCAGCAGTGTCAGCATCACCTGGGAGTTTGCTAGAAATGCAGATTCTCAGGCCCCATCCCAGACCTGTTGAAGTAGAATCTCAGTGGGGGGTGTTGTGGGGAGGCCAGTAATGTGAATTTTAATAAAGTCTCCAGTTATCCTTGTGCCCATTCAACTTCTGAAAGTTCTGTAATCTAGAGGAATATATTCTACCACTGTTCTTTGTTGTTGGGATGTGAAACTCCAGAGAGTTGTGTGAACAGAGCAGCCCCTGCTGAAATCCCAGAGGGCGTTGTGAACAGAGCAGCCCCTGCTGAAGTCCCAGAGGGTGGTGTGAACAGAGCAGCTCTGCTGAAATGCCAGGGAGAGGTATGAATGAGCAGACCCTGCTGAAATCCCAGGGAGAGGTGTAAAAGGAGCAGATGCTGCTAAAATCCTAGAGGGTGGTGTGAACAGAGCAGCCCTGCTGAACTCCCAGAGACTGGTGTGAACAGAGCAGCTCTGCTGAAATCCCAGGAAGAGGGGTGAACAGAGCAACCTCTACTGAAATCCCAGGGGGAGGTGTGAACAGAGCAGTTTCTGCTGAAATCCCAGACAGTGGTGTGAATGGAGCAGCCCCTGCTAAAATCCCTGAAGGTGATATGAACAGAGCAGCTGAACAGAACAACTCCTGCTGAAATCCCAGATGATGGTGTGAACGGAGCAGCCTCCACTGAAATCCCTGAAGGTGGTGTGAACAGAGCAGCCCCTACTGAAATCCCAGGCAGTGGGGTGAACAGAAGCCCCTGCTGAAATCCTAGGGGATGGTGTAAATGGAGTAGCCCCTGCTGAAATATCTGAAGATGGCATGAACAGAGCAGACTCTACTGAAATCCCTGAAGGTGGTGTGAACAGAGCAGCTCCTGCTGAAATCCCATGGAGAGGTGTGAATGGAACAGCCCCTACTGAAGTCCCTGAAGGTGGTGTGAATGGAGCAGCCCCTGCTGAAATCCTTTTGAAGGTAGTGTGAATGGAGCAGCCCCTGCTGAAATCCCAGGGAGAGGTGTGAACAGGGCAGCTCCTGCTGAAATCCCAGACGGTGGTGTGAACAGAGCAGCCCCTGCTGAAATCCCTGAAGGTGGTATGAACAGAGCAGCCCCTACTGAAATCCCAGGGAGTGGTGTGAACAGAAGTCCCTACTGAAATCCTAGGGGATGGTGTAAATGGAGCAGCCCCTGCCGAAACCCCAGGGAGAGGTGTGAACAGAGCAGCTCCTGCTGAAATCACAGATGGTGGTGTGAACAGAGCAGCCTCTGCTGAAATCCTAGAGGGTGGTATAAATGGAGCAGCCCCTGCTGAAATCCCAGGGAGAGGTGTGAACAGAGCAGCTCCTGTTGAAATCACAAACGGTGGTGTGAATGGAGCATCCCCTGCTGGAATCCCAGGGAGAAGTGTGAATGGAGCCGCCCCTGCCCTTGTTCAAGGCTGAATCACTTGGGCCAAGTCCTGAAATGGGAGCTTGGACCCCAGAGCTCCATGCCGCTTCTGAGTCTTAAAGCTTCCCCAGTGCCTAGCATGGCGCCCAGCCTGGGACAGGCATTCATTTCGTTGAAAAACAATATATTTCCTCCCATTAAGCCACAAGTCCCTGGAAGGCCAGGACCCTGTGAGGTTCCTCTCTGGAGCCCCGGCACCCAGCATCATGTTGGCATCATAGCAACTCCATGAACTGAAGCATTCTTCTCCAAGTCTCCCTCCTGAGGGGCGACCAGCACTATACTCAGACCCTCACATGTATTTCCACTGCCTTCTCCCAGCATCCTGGCCAAGTGAGGGTTCCCACTTGACAGGTACAAAAACTGAGGCTCAGCAAGGCTGAGTACCTGCTCAAGGCCACATGTGAGTGAGTGGAGGAGCAGGGAGTGGCCTGCAGGGCTGTCTGACTCCACCCTCAGGGCTCCCCACCACTAGACTGGATGGCCTTGCTGAGGGCTGGATGGGAGCATCATGGGCTGAGCACGGGGCGGGTCCAGGCATGAAGCAGTAGGTGAGCAAGTACACCTGGCAGCAGCAAAATCCAAATACTCCTCACCCGTCCTTGTGGGCTCTGTGTGTCTGATGCTCCATTGATGTAACACGAGACAGCAGCACCCCCCACTCCACCCTTCACACATCCCTCCCCACCTGCTTGGCCAGCCCACTGGGAGACAGATCCAGTATTTCAGGAAGCCCTGGAGGCTGCCTCACCCCAGAATTGTCCTCAGGCCCCTGGAGGCAGGGGTGGGGCATCGCTCCTGGAATCTCTGGCAGCTGAGTTTCAAGCATTCTCCTGGGCTTCTCAGAGCACCCCCACCCCACCACACACACGCAGACCCAGTGGTCAGCCCCTGTGGGTTGGATCAGAGGGCTTGAGAAGCTGGGGGAGGCATGGAGCTTGGGGTGCTTCCCAGGCCAGCACAAGGGATAAGCCCCCAGATTGGCCCTGGTCTGTGACACTCCAGAAGGGCCCTATTTTGTTATTTCACTGGGACACTGACTACTGACAGGCCCATGACAGGGGCAGACAGCCTGGACTTCACAAGGAAGCCGGGCCTTGGGCAGTCCGGGACAGCAGAACACTCAGCTCCTCACAAAGGCAGCTCTGTGGGGAGGGGTGGCACTGGGGCTGGAGGCAGGTGGGAAGTAGGGACTGCTTTGAGGCCCAGAGGAGGTCATCGCTGGGGCAGGATGACTCAGCGCCAAGCCCACCTCAGCTCCTCGCCAGCTGTGTGACCTTGCGGAAGTCATTGTGCCTCTCTGAGCCTCTGATTCCCCTTCTGCAGAGTGCCGATATTGACACCCATCCCGCATGATTGTTGAGAGGGTCAAATGAGATGCCACAGGTCCATGCTCAGCGCACTGTGGCAAGTGACACCCGTGAACACCCACAGCACTGACCACAGGCCAGGCGCTACACTGAGCATACAACCAGACACCTGATCCTAAGAGGCCAATGGCCCTGGCAGGGCAAGGAGCCGAGCTGAGGGTCAGGCAGCCTCCCGGGTGTAAAAGGAATAGAGGCTCATCAGGGCCCCGTGGACCAGGGTCTGAGTCCTTCTTGTGGGTGCTGCCACCTCATCTGGAGTGTCTCGGGACAATTTCCCATGGCTCCTTGGGGGTGCCGGAGGGGAGTCTGGACCTGCCCAGGCCCACACTGGCCCCCAGGCTGAGGGCTGCAGGGGAAGGACTGGCAGGGAACAGGGGAGCCTCAAGGCCTCAGAGATCTTCCAGCCTGGTCTGGGGTGCTGAGGAGGAAGCCAGGTCCAGAGAGGGAGGCAGCTCACCTAGGTCACACAGCCAGTTAACAGCAAGGCAGAGAGCCAGTCTAGGGGCAGAAAAAGAGCAGGAAATGGGTGAGTCAGCTCCATCTTCAAAACCCACAATGTGCACATCGCCTGAGCTCCTACCAGGCCTGCTCCATGCTCACATCCCATGTGGTCAGAGCCCCTGCAGAGCAGGACTCGGGGCTAGGAGAAGGGTCGGCCTCCGCTTTCCAGCATCCTTGTATCGGCTGAGACAGGACATCTGCTTGTCACAGACCTGCCCAAGAACGAGGAAAGAATGCAGGAGGTGCTCCCTTCACCCTGGTGAGTCCTCAGCCCCACTCCTGGGACCATGAAAATCTCTGGCCCAGAGAAGCAAGGAGGCTTGCCAGAGTCACAGCACGGGGTGGGGGGACTACATTGAGAGTCCCTCTCTGGCCAGTCCCACTCTGGAACAAACACTGCTCTGGCAAGATGCAGACCTGGGTCCAAATCCTGGCTCCCCACTGACTGTGTGACCTCAGGAAGCCGAGTGCCACTCAGAACTTCCACGTCTTCACCTGTCAGCAGGGCTGATACACCCCTCATCAACCGTCAACTCAGGAAGTGTGTATAGAGGGCCAGGGCCGTGTCTACGCAAAGCAGGTGCTTCCTGGAGGTTTGCTCTGAGTGAGAAGGAGGCAAAATACAGCAGGCCAGATGCGTCATGAAATAAGGAATCAAGAGCTGGCTGCGTGCCATGGACCTACCTCGGCACCCAGGCAGCTCACAGCCCCTCTCTGAACCTCAGTTTCCATGACAGCAAAATAAGAGAATTGGGCCAGGCGTAGTAGCTCATGCCTGTAATCCCAGCACTTTGGGAGGCCAAGGCGGGCAGATCATCTGAGGTCAAGAGTTTAAGACCAACCTGGCCAACATGGTGAAACCCCATCTCTACTAAAAATGCAAAAATTAGCCAGGTGTGGTGGCGCACACCTGTAATCCCAGCTACTCAGGAGGCTGAGGCAGGAGAATTGCTTGAACCCAGAAGGCAGAGGTTGCAGTGAGCTGAGATCATGCCACTGCACTCTAAACAGGGCAACAGAGCAAGACTGCATCTCAAAAAAACAAAACAAAACAAAAACAAAAATTAACCAGGCATGGTGACACACAGCTGTGGTCCCAGCTACTTGGGAGGCTAAGGTGGGAGGACCACCTGAGCCCAGGAAGTTGAGGCTGCAATGAGCTGTGTTCATGCCACTGTACTCCAACCTGGGCAACAGAGTCTCAAAAAATAATAATCATAAAATCAAATGAGGGAATTATACTAAGGTATTTCTTTCTTTCTTTCTTTCTTTTTTTTTTTTAGACAGAGATTTGCTCTTGTCACTCAGGCTGGAATGCAGTGGTGTGATCTTGGCTCACTGCAACCTCTGCCTCCCAGGCTCAGGAGATTCTCCTGCCTCAGCTTCCGAAGTAGCTGGGATTACAGGCATGTGCCACCGTGCCCAACTAATTTTGTATTTTTAGTAGAGACAAGGTTTCACCATGTTAGCCAGGCTGGTCTCGAACTCCTGACCTCAGGTGATCCACCCACCTCGGCCTCCCAAAGTGCTGGGATTAGAGGCATGAGCCACCGCACCTGGCCATGTACTGAGGTATTTCTAAGCATCCTTCTAGCACTGCACACAGCCCCCCTGACTACCTGTCTTTTCATCTAACCGCCTCTGTGAGAGCACTCACAGCACTGATGGGAGGAATGGGAGGAGAGGAAAATGACTGACTGATTTTATTGAGGTGAAATTCACATGACATACAATTAACCATTTCCACCTCTGCTATCTCTCAACTTGATGTGACTTGAGCGTCCCCAGGGCTGGTGAAGTCATCTCTGTCTGTGACCTGAAAGTGCCCCAAGAGAGCTCAGCAGTGGCACCCACTGCCCTGCACGAGCCCCTCTTCCCCCTGTCGGCTCCCCCAGCCTGGCTGTGTGGCCTCAGCCAGATGCCCTTCCCTCTCTGACCCCACAGTTCCCACCTGTCCGAGCACCTCTGAGGCTGGGCCAGAAGCCACACCTTCTCCTGCCTCCCTGAGCCCTGACCTCTGGCCTCTCTTCCAGCTCCGTCGGCAGTGTCCATCATGCATCAGGTGAGCCGCACCGTGGACAGCATTACCCTGTCGTGGTCCCAGCCAGACCAGCCCAATGGCGTGATCCTGGACTATGAGCTGCAGTACTATGAGAAGGTACCTATGGGCTGGGTGCTGTCCCCATCACCCACCTCCCTGAGGGCCCCTCTCCCAGGCTGAAGCCTGGGGGTTCTAACCCCCTCCCCCAACTGCAAGATAAGACACGTTGGTGCAGCAGAAAGAGCACAGGCCTCGGAGTCAGGCTGCCTGGCTCCCAATCCGGCTTTGCTCCTCCCTGGCTATGAGACCTCCCGCAGTGCCTTGACTTCTCTGAATCTCACTTTTCTGATCTGGAGGATCCGCCCAACAATCTCAGTAAAATGCAACAGTCACATCCCTTTCCCCACTACGACCCTTTCATCTTGACCTCAGTGGCTTGATGTGGTGAAAAACTGGGTTTCCAAAAAGCTGCACTTATGAAGTAATAATTAGCCATTCACCTATTCTTCAACAGAGATTTGAAACCGCTCGAGAGAGCTCCCACCCCCCTGCTCTGATTCCCGCTGAAACACCCGCTTTCACTCACCTGCATGCCCTTTGTGTAGGGAGAGGTGATTTCACTTTGAGCTTTTAAATCAGCCCTTTATTACTCCCTTCGGGGACCCAAGGGTGGAAGCCACTGGGATGGTAGAAGGAGCACTGGACTAGGAGGGAGAAGCCGTAGATTCAAATCCCAGGTCTGTCCTTCACCAGCTACGTGACCTTGGTCAGGCGTCTTTATCCCTCTGCGCCTCAGTTTCCACCTGTGTCGAGTGTGGGTGAGACCCCTTGTGGGGAGCTATGTGGGTTAAGGAGAAAAGGCAGCATGGCACCCAGCATGGTATCTGGCCCTCAGCAGAGGCCATGCACGTCCCTGGCCTTCCTTCCTCCTCTGCCCTGCCTGCTGCACAGCAGGCAATGGTGACAGGATGGGAGGCCAGGTGGATGTGGGGCATGCGCAGGACGGGGGCCAGGAGGTAGACAGCACAACTGCCCGCCCACGTGGCTGGACATCAGAGGCTCCAGGAAGCCTCTCCTTTGAATGTCGACTTCTCTTACCTGCTCCAGGAGGCAACACACAGCCACACAGGCTGCAGTGGCCCCTGGGAAAGGCATCGCTGGGCTTCCATCCAGACTAAGGTGTCAGTGACTGATGGGGAGGCTTTTCATTGAGGGCAAGCGCACGGGGAACTGCAAATGGATAGAAGAGCTCTCCCTGAAGGCCGACAGGAAGAGTGCAGACAGTTGCAGCCAGTCCTGCTGAAGCCCGGCTTTCTAGGGCCCAGCCCAGCCTTTGCGCCCTGTTGTTAACCGCCGGATCGGCTAACCATGCGGGTCTCCGGGACCTTTCAAACACTTCACCAGTCGCCTTGCGGTTGCTTGCTTGCATGTTCATCCCATCCTCTAGGAAGTGCCTTCCAAGAGGTCAGGGACTATGTCTCTCCATTCACCACCTTCTCCCAGCACCCCGGGCCTGGCACCAAGGAGACACTTGATCCGTATCAGTTGAATGAATAAGTGAATGAAGCCCTTCCCCTGTGCCCTGGCCCCCAAACACCTCCTCTAGATACTTCATGCCTACCATCCCCACACCCACCCACCTTGCTGCCCACCGTTTTCCCTCATCCTCCCCTCATCTCTGCCTGTTGAAATCTTCAGGGTCCCTCTCAAATGTCACCTCCACCACAAGTGAACGTGGACTCTTCCCCTCTCTTACAGCACTGCAATTGATGGGGGGTGCCCATGTCTTCTGCAGGAGGCCATGGACACTGAGGGAATGAATCATGTGAATGAATGAGTGATGTGAGTGATGGAGCCTGTGAATGAAGAGGGAACCGGCAGGATGCGGTGGCTCACACCTGTAATTCCCAGCACTTTGGGAGGCTGAGGAGGGCAGATCACTTGAGGTCAGGAGTTTGAGACCGGCCTGGCAAACATGGCGAAACCCCATCTCTACTAAAAATACAAAAATTAGCTGGGCATGGTGGCACACGCCTGTAACCCCAGCTACTTGGGAGGCTGAGGCAGGAAAATCACTTGAAACCAGGAGGCGGAGATTGCAGTGAATCAAGATCATGCCACTCCACTCCAGCCTGGGCAACAGAGTGAGATGCCATCTCAAAAAAGGAAAAAAAAGGAGGGGTGGAACTGATGGTAGCTGGATGTGGATGGGTAGGTGAATGAATGAATTCCTTCCGTCTAGATCGCTCTGACCCCGGCCTTCTCCACCTGGCCAGCTCTGACTCTGCCTTCCAGACCTCAGCCTAACATCACCTCCTCAGATAAGCCCTCCATCACGGCCCAGATACCATCCAGTGCCCCATTTCCTCTTCTCCTTGCACCTGGCCCTTCTGCATAGCATTTATCACTATTATCATTTTTTAAGTTATTGAGTAATTAGGTTTTGACTCTCTCTACGTTGAGCTAGATAGTAAGTTCCTTGAGGGTGGAAATCTTGCACGATCTCTGCTGTGTCCCCGGCTCCTGACACACAGTAGGTACTCAAGAGGTGTTTGTTGGATGACTCAGGAAGTGGCCACCTGAGGGCCTGAGTGGTGGGTGGCATGAGGAAGCAGCCCCACCCCTCGCTGGGCCCTGGAGGGCCTTGAAGGAGCCGGAGTCCTGGATCGCCAAGCCAGCTGCTCCCAGGCTCTGCAGGAGCCAGCGTCTCTGCTTCCTGCAGCAGGAACAGCTTAGCAACTTGGAACCCAAAAAGCCAAAAAAAAAAAAAAAAAAAAAACTAATTAAGAAGCTTTGTGATTAAATGAAACTGAAAGTGTTTGTCCCCAAAGACGGGCAACGGAAATGAGGAATCCCAGCGCGGGCCCTGCCTGCGACCCATTTCCTACCATGGCGGGCAGGCCTGGGGAGGCTGCTGCAGGTGTGAACCAGGAGGCAGTTCTGCCCTACTTTCTGCCACTGCCCGAGCATCCCCAGGCCCCTGCCAGGGGTGGCGGGACCCAAGGTTACCACCTGCCCGCATTTCATGAGCACTCGCTGTGTGCTAAACACGTCACCTCTAGCGTCTCGTTTATCCTCACCACAGGGCTCTTCACCTCATAGGATGGAAGGGGAAACTGAGGCACAGAGAAGTTCCCTAACTTGCCCAAGAGGATCCAGCAAGGATTTGGACCTATGGTCTCACTCTTTACTTGGCTCTCCTGCCTCCCAGATTTTTCCCCAAGGATGCTACTGGGATGACCTTTAAGAGGTAGACAGGACCAGCCCCTGCCATGGAGGATGTTAGGCATAAATGGTGAGAGGGGTCAGGCGGTGAGAGGCTGAGGGCACTATCGCCTAAGGTACAGATGTGATGAGGCATAGTCCTACTTCTTTCAGTCCCTCCCCTCCCCAGGGCCTGTGGTACAGAGAGGGGCAGCTTGGCATCTGCCAATGGGGAGATGGACACTGTCAACTTTCACTCTCACCAGCTTTGGATCAGGCCCTAAGCTGGGTACCAGGAACCCTGAGAGTGACCAGATGCCTCGGAGGCCTCAGAGACTTCACAGTCCAGGGAAAGAGTCAGATGCTGAGAGCCATGAGACAAGATGTGACACTAGCCACAGAAGGGTCAGCAAAGGTCCCAGGGGGTACCAGTAGCGGCCCACAGTCCTGGCAGGGGTGAGGGAAAGCCTTCATTCAGTGGTCTTGAAGGATGCTAGGAGTTCATCAGACAGACCCATAGTGGGAGCGCAGTCAGTCCAGGCAGCAGGAATCACAGGAGCAAAGGCCCTGAGGCAGGGACGTGTCGGCTGCGTTCAGGAAACAGACAAAGCAAGTGTGGCAGGAGCAGAAGCAGGAGCATCATGGGAGGAAGTTGGGAGGAAGGCCAGGCTGATTGTCATGGGCCTTCCAGACTTGGGAGTCTGGATTCAATTTAAAGAATGATGGATAGCTCTGAAATGATGCAATCTGACTCAGATTCCTTTCAAGATCCCTGTAGCTTGCTGTGTGGAGAATGGATTCCAGGGAGACATGGAGACCCAGGGAGTCCCTGTACAGGCCTCCCAGGGGACGCTAAGTGAGAAATGATGGTAGGTAGCACGGGCTGGGGGAGCTGGCAGCTGAGATGGCAAACGCTGGCAGAGTCTGTATTTCAAAGCCCAGAGGACCAGGGAAACGTGAAGGGTGACTCCCCGGAGATGGAGCTACCTTTTCCTGGGGCAGATGCAGGTTTGTGTTTTGTAGGTGTGGTGCTGACTGGGGCCAAGGGGTTGTGGTTCAGAGAGGGTAGAGAACAGCAGCCACGAGAGTGTGCAGAGGAAGAACCAGAAGATAGAATCCGGGAGAATGCCGGGGTTTAAGGAGGGGTAGAAAGCGGAGTTGATGAAAATATTAGAGGAGGTGCTAGCAGAGCAGGAGGAGCAGAACCTGGACTCATGTCTGTCCCTGACCTCTCAGACAAGGCCGCGATATGCCAGCCGCCACCACCAGGGAGGGACAGCCAGGCTGCAGGTGGTGAGATTTATTCCAGCAAGTCCACAGCCAGCTCTTAGCTAACACGGGAATCCTCCATGTGCCTGCCATTGGATCCTTCCCTGAGTGCTCCAATCTTCCTTGGAAGGGAGGTCAGATACTGAGCGCTGCAGGCCCGTGCGGGCCCCACCTCCACCTCTTTCCCTCTCCTTTCCTTCTTCAGTAAGGGCTATCTTGGAGCTGGCTCCCGTTTGGCCTTTCCCCAGCCCCACTGGGATTTCCTAGCCTGCCCGGAGCCCTGAGCTGACAACCACATGGTGGGATGGCTTCTGGAGGCCACTGATGAATGGTAGCCTTGCTGCAGACCCAGGCCTGGCTGCTTCCGTCAGCTTCAGTGCCCCGGGGAGGTGGCCTCCTTTGGCAGCTGCTCCAAAGCACACAGGTTCAGGATCCCCCTGGTCCCCCAAGAACTCAAGGAGAAGAGCATTCGTGAGGCCACCTGTGGTCGATGGACCCTTGCAGGCCACATCGATTTCAGTATTTATTTAACAGAAAGTGAAGAGGAAGGACATCCCAGGCAGAGGGAGCAAGGCTGGGCAGAGGTGGGTGAACTATGAAAGTTCAGGCCATATTCAGGCTGTTGCCCAGTACCTGGAGTAGGAGCTACCTGGAGAGGTTTGGCCACACATTCACTCACTTTTGCACTCATTCATCCATGTAAGGAACACAGGTAAGGGCTTACTCTGTAATGGATTTTGTTCTTTTTGTTTTTGTTTTGTTGTTTTTGTTTTTGAGACAACAGAGTTTCACTCCTGTTGCCCAGGCTGGAGTGCTATGATACGATCTCGGCTCACGGCAACCTCTGCCTCCCAGGTTCAAGCGATTCTCCTGCCTCAGCCTCCCGAGTAGCTGGGATTACAGGTGCACACCACCACACCAGGCTAATTTTTTGTAATTTTAGTAGAGACAGGGTTTCACCATATTGATCAGGCTGGTCTCAAACTCCTGACTTCAAGTGATCCACCCACCTCGGCCTCCCAAAGTGCTGGGATTACAGGCTGAGCCACCGCGCCCGGCCTCTATCATGGTTTGTAATGATAACAGTGATGGTGGGAGCTAACATTTATGAAGTTTTTTTATGTGCTGGAGACTGTGCTAAAAAGCTTTAGCTATATTTTCCTTTTCAATTTCTACAACCACCTCTTGTGGCACCTACTGGCATTAACCCACTTTAGAGATGAGAAAACCAAGGCCTGGAAGGCTTAAGACATGCACCCCAATGCCTCACTGGCCCCAAGCTTCCAGGTAAGTTCTCAGACTAAGGACTGAAATGGATTTCATACTGAATTGCTTCCCATCACCCCTTGGTGCTTAATCACTGTTCAGATAAAGGTACTCCAGAGAGAGGAGAGACCGAGGGGAATCAGCATCTCTAGGGGATCTCCAGTGGGGCAGGCACTACCCGATTACGTTTTATCTTCACAACAGCCCTGAGAGGTTGGCATTGATTGTTCCATTTTTTGGAATAGAAAACAGGGGCTCAGGGAAGTGAAGGATCTTTCCCAAGGTCACAGTGCAATTAAGTGAAAAGACTAGGATCTGAAGCAGCTTCCAGCTGGGTACAGTGACTCATGCCTGTCATCCCAGCACTTTGGGAGGCTGACATGGGTAGATCATTTGAGTCCAGGAGCTCCAGAGCAGCCTGGGTAACATGATGAAACCCTGTCTCTACCAAAAATACAGACATTAGCTGGGTGTGATGGTATGTGCCTGTAGTCTGAGCTACTAGGGAGGCTGAGATGGGAGGATCGCTTGTGTCTGGGAGGTTGAGGCTGCATGAGCCGTCATCATGCCATTGCACTCCAGCCTGGGTGACAGAGCAAGACCCTGTCTCAAAAAGACAGACAGACAGATAGATAGATAGATAGAGGTAGAAATGATAAATGAAACGGCTTCCAATCCCTTGCCCAGCGTTAGTGAAGAGAGGTGCTCAGGTTGGTTCCTCACTCTTCTGAGGAACCTATGGAACCAGCAGCTGCCTTCCATCTTCCTCACATAATCAGAGACTTAAGACCTCCAACAGCTCTAAGTGGGCACCCACCCAGTTTGCAGACTCTAACCCGTTTTCAAGTCTGAGCAATCCCATGTTGTACAGCGGCACCTAGTGTCCATATCTGGTACTGCATCCCAGGTTTTGTAGATTTTTGAGTATTAATGTTCACGCATTACATCAATAATTAGTGAACACTTACTGTATGGCAGACCTGGGTGGGGGGCGGTCCAGAGATGAGCAAGAAATGGTCCCTGGCCTCAGGAAACCCACATCCTTAAAGAAGATGGACAAGTATATCAGAACAATAGGTGAAAGAGGAGATAATTTAGACCTGCAACCCCATGCTGGGACATCTGGGAAGTCTCCCCTGCAGAGGTGGCACTTGTGCAGAATCTTGAACGATGAGCATGGCACTGCAAGACAAGTGAGGAAGGGGTATTTTGGGCAGGGGCAACAGTGCTTGCAAAAGCTCAGAGCATCCAGAGGTAGTATTGCTAGATAAAATACAAGACACATGATTACATTTGAATTTTTTAAAAATAAATGTTTTAGTACAAATACATCCCAAATATTGCATGGGGCATACTTATACCAAAACGTATTTGTTGTTCATCTGAAATTTAAATGTGACTGAGCAGCATCCTATATTTGTGTTTGCTAAATCTGGCAGCGCTACTGAGGAAGAGGGAAAGAGTTGGGGATGGCAGGAACCTAGGAAACATTAGGGATGTCACAGGAGAGACTGGAAAATGGTGGGTCGTGAAGGATCTGGAATGCCAGGCTAAGGAGTCAGCCTTCACCCTGTGGACTCTGGGGAAGGACTTTGTGGGAGGGACCCCGGGCTTAGTACAGGGAACAAACATAAGCCCTCCCTCATGGACTTATAATCAAGGTGGCAAGAGGAGCCTCAGTCCAAAGTTGAGGGGGCATAGCAGAAACCCCCTCCTATGGCACCCACAGCGTGTGCTCTGGAACTCAGAGAAGGAAGAGGTACATCTAGCTGGGAAGTCAAGGAGGCTTCCTGGAGGAGGAGGCAGATGATCTGGCTTGGTTAAATAAACTTCCTCTCTGCTGCTGCCCCACCAAACTATCCCTGCCTCCCCCTGGTATGGGGGTGGTAGAGACACATTTTCAGGTCAGCGCCCTTCACATCCCTTACATCCCAAGCTTTTTCTCGCCTCCTTTCCTGCTTCCCCTTCTGCCAAGCATGCGTGTCTTTGCCTGGGTGGTTCCTGTTTGTTCTTTGAGATCCCATTGCAGTGCCCCCCACCCATGAGGCAGATTTCCTGACTTCACCTGGTAGCCCCTGATATGGTTTGGCTCTGTCCCCACCCAGATCTCATCTTGAATTATAGTTCCCATAATCCCCACCTGTTGCGGGAGGGACCTAGTAGGAAGTAATTGAATCATGGGAGCAGTTACCCTCATGCTGTTCTGGTGATAATGAGTAAGTTCTCACGAGATCTGATGGTTTTATAAGGGTTTTTTCCCCCTTTGCTTGGCACTTCTCTTTCCTGCCCCCATGTGAAGGAGGGTGTGTTTTCTTCCTCTTTCGCCATGGTTTTAAGTATCCCGAGGCCTCCCCAGCCATGTGGAACTGTGAGTCAATTAGACCTCTTTTCTTTATAAATTACCCAGTCTTGAGTGTATCTTTATGAGCAGTGTGAGAACAGACTGATATAGCCCCCATCCCAGACCAGGTCACATGCCCCTCGGCATGTGCTTACCGTATCAGTGTGAGCCTGAGCCTTTTATACCATTGATTCATCTTATTCACTGAACAACCTCTGAGGTAGCTACTGTTACTATCCCCCTTTCACAGATAAAGACACAGAGATGTTAAAGAACTTTTCCTAAGGTCGAAGAGATAGTAAATAGGGGAGCGGGGATTTGAACCCAAGAAGTCTGGCTCCAGCTTGTGACCTTAGCCTCCATGTTATAAAGCCTGTAATAACGTGGCACATGCTGAACCTTCATCATTTTGGGAAGTTTTTCAAGGGCTCCGTGCACTCCATGATGTGTATGTGATTGGCATGTACAGCTAGGTGTGCGTTCTTCTGGATGAGGGTTCACAGATTTTTATCAGGAAACATTTTCTCAGAGAGCTTCATGACCTTCAAAGGGTTGGGATTCTCACACTGCTTGCTCTTCTGGACTGAGCTCTCCAAGGCCAGGGCCTGTGTCTTAGCCCACTGCAGTACCCCACTCCCAGCCTAGCGCAAAGAGGATATTTGGGGAAGTTTTGCTGGGCAGCTGAAAGATGCCTAAACGAGCATCACGTCTGTATCCAACCCAGTCACATCTCCACTCCCGCTGCAGCAGCTAGACCTTTGTCCTCTCCTAGACTCCTTGGATCACCCTGGGCAGCAATCAGGAAGCCAGAATTGGTGTTCTTCATCTCTCAAAGGAGAGGACATTAGGTTTGGGCATTAGAGGACATTAGAGGTGGCTCCATGCAAGACTCTGGTTTGGTTTTTTGGATTTTAGTTGTACTTTTTTTAGATAGGGTTTAGCTCTGTTGTCCAGGCTGGAGTGCAGTGGCACAATATTGGCTGACTATGGCCTTGACCTCCCAAGCTCAAGCGATCCTCCAACTTCAGCCTCTCGAGTAGCTGAGACCACAGACCTGTGTCTCTATGCCCAGCTAATTTTTTTTTTTTCAAGAGAAAGGGTCTTGCATTTTTGCTTAAACTGGTCTGAAACTCCTGGGCTCAGGTGATCCTCCCGGCCCGGTCTCCCAGAGTGCTGGGATTACAAGTGTGAGCCACCGTATCCAGCCTGGTTTTGAATCTCAAAGCAACTCTGAACTGATATGTGTGACCCTGAGCATCATTTTCCCTCCTGGACCTTAGTTCTTAACTCACCCAAGTGTGCTGGGGCTGAACAAGGGCCCTTCCACTTAACCAACCCATCAAGGCATAGGACAGGGAAGGGGATGCAGAAGTGAATGAGGTGGGCCCTCTCCCTTCGGTCTCCAAGAACAGTCTAGTCCTCAGGGTCTGCACATAGGAACCACTCAATACGTGTGTATTAGTCAGCTTTTCATGAGATAACACTGCAAAACAAACAATCCCAAAAATCTAACACCTTATGACAAGTGGCTATTTTTCTTGCCCATGGATTTATGTCTGTGAGACAATGAGGTGGCCCTGTTTCATCCTAGAAGTTGGGTCATGGTCTCCACGTGTTTCTCATTCTGGAGCCAGCAGTTAGCCAGTGCAAGCTCCTCTCATGGCAGAAGCACAAGAGGCTGAGACGAATCGACAGGCCCCTGGAAAGCCCCTGCTTGCACCGTGTCCACTAGACTATTCCGCTGGCCAATACAAGTCATGTGGACAAATTCAACATCCATAAGACAGAGAAATATACTCTGCCTACTTTTGTGGGCAGTGTCAAAAAGTAACGTGGCAAAAGGCATAATTCTATTACAGGGAAGGGATGAAGAATTGGGAACCACAGATGTTTATCCAACGGCCAGACCTGCCCCCAGCAGGCAGTGGGCTCTGGGCCCGCCGTGACCAACAACCTCACTAATTTCCTTCTCTGTTCCTTGGCAGGAGCTCAGTGAGTACAACGCCACAGCCATAAAAAGCCCCACCAACACGGTCACCGTGCAGGGCCTCAAAGCCGGCGCCATCTATGTCTTCCAGGTGCGGGCACGCACCGTGGCAGGCTACGGGCGCTACAGCGGCAAGATGTACTTCCAGACCATGACAGAAGGTGAGCAGAGTCCAGAGGGCAAGTGGAGGGCACAGACTCCACAAACACAATCAACTCGAGGGTCACCATTCCCAGGAAGCACCTTTGTGCAGATGAGAAAAGGCACCCCCTTCTAGATGTCAACCCTCCCTCCCTCCCTCCTCATTTGGAACCTTTGTGCACAACCATATATAAAAGCCCTGTTTCTGTTCCCGTTGTGTCAGCCAGGCCACTTCCTTTCCCAGAACTCTGGAGAGCTCAGCCCTAATTTGCAGAGCCACTCTGAGCAAGTTGGCTCTGCCATTCTTGGTCCAATTTTTTTCTCATCTATAAAATGAAAGCATCACGTTCATTCTGAGAGAGTAAGCATATTTTATCATATGCAACTCCAATGACTTGCAATTGGACTGAGAAGGATTCTGAAGCTGCATCTGAGTTCGGCAGGAAGAAGTTCTGGGATAGATTAGTATTGCCTGCCCCAGCCAAGGGTGTGGGAGTTAGTAGCCTGTGTGCTACATTCCCCACTCTGGAACTACACGGTCTCTAAGCACCATTCCTGCTCTAATAATCTAGAAGCCTCACAGTTTAAAGAGTGTGGGCTCTGAAGCCAAAGAGATGAAGAATCTATTTCTGATTTAGCCCTAATTGTATGTGCCTGAACAAGTCACCTTACCTTTCCAACCCTCAGCTTTCTCATTCATAAACGGGGTGATAACAACGATCTGATTATCACCATCATTACCAAACTAGTGTAAGAATGAGAGACCTAGCACAGGGTTGGCACTAGGTTCCAGGCATATCAGCACTCACCAGATGGTCGGTAAGTCATAGTTTGTCGTTGCTGTGAGTCTGGGATCCCTTTCACCAGCCAGCCAAGCTCCAGGATGGCTCTATGTGACCACATTCCAGCATCCTCTCTTAGTATCTGCTCTAACCACTAGGCGTGGGCCTTGGCCTTTGCCTGGTTGAACATTTCAGAGGCTCCTGGACTCCTAAATTCTTGCCTTACCACAAAAATCCTCCCTATGGCTCTACCATCTCTTCCAGCACTCACCTCCTCTGCAATCTTCCTGTTCCTCAAGGCAGTTTTTTTTCACCTCTCTAAGCCCTTTTCCATGTTGGGTGAGTGTCACTTGCTGGGAACTGGGAGACTGTCCCAAGATCCTTTTATTAATTCAACAAATGTGGCTGGGGCCCTGCCACTTACCAGGCCAAGTGTGGGTGCCAAGAACCCGGAGCTGACCTCACTCCTGATCCCAGCAAGTTCCTGTTTTGGTCAGTGAGACAGATGAGAAGTAAAAATAGCTGGGCGTGGTGGCTCACACCTATAATCCCAGCACTATGGGAGGCCGAGGCAGGAGAATCGCCTGAGGTCAGGAGTTCAAGACCAGCCTGGCCAACATGGTGAAACCCTGTCTCTACTAAAAATACCAAATCAGTCAGGTGTGATGGCAGGCGCCTGTAGTCCCAGCTACTCAGGAGGCTGAGACAGGAGAATCGTTTGAACCCAGGAGGCAGAGGTTGCAGTGAGCTGAGATCACGCCATTGCACTCCAGCCTGGGTGACAAGAGTGAAACTCCTACTCAAAAAAAAAAAAAAAAAAAAGAGAGAGAGAGAGAGAGAAGTAAAAATAATAAAATGTAAATCAATTATAGTGGTAATGGCATTGAGTGGTTTCCAAGAGCCAGGCTAATGCCAAGTGTATCTTCTGCATTATCCCATTCCAACTCCCACCTTTGGTTCAAGCAGACCTGGGTTCAAACCTGGCTGGGGTGCTGCTTTCTTTGTGACCTCAGGCACATCATGACCTCACTAAGCCCAGTTTCCTCATCTGTAAAATGGGATAATCCTAAGACTGTTCCGAGATAGGTAACATACTTAGCACAGTGACTGACACATAAAACACTCAGTGACAAGCACAGCTAATATTGATTGAATGCTTGCTTATGTGTTAGGTGTTGTTCTAAGTGCTTTACCCAACAATCCTGAGATGGATTATTATTATTCTCCCCATTTTACAGATAAGGCAACTGAGACACAAAGAGGTAAGTCACTTTGCCAGAGTTCACACAGATAGTAAGTGGCACCATCGGGATTCAAACCCAGGGAGTCTGGCTCCAGCGTCTGTGCTTTTAACTGCCTGTGTGTGTGTGTCAGCTCTTATTATTGTTGATTTTCACATCAACATTGAGATGCAGGAATTATGCCCATTTTATGGATGAGAAGTTGAGGATTAGAACAGATCATGGACTTGTCCAGGGTTACCTGTGAGTCAGTGACAGCCCATTTTCTGCAAGGGCACGTGACAGGTGCTCTGTCAGGGTCAGGAAGAAAGCCTGGGGATCCCAGAAAACCCAGCAGCAGGGCAGGGGGTAGGGAACAGGGGTGTTAAGATTCCCAGAGCCAGGCTGAGAATGCCCTACCGTGCTTTCTCCCCAGCCGAGTACCAGACAAGCATCCAGGAGAAGCTGCCACTCATCATCGGCTCCTCAGCTGCTGGCCTGGTCTTCCTCATTGCTGTGGTTGTCATCGCCATCGTGTGTAACAGGTGGGTAGGGGTCTCCTGGCTTGGCCAGGCCTGGCTGTCCCAGATGGGTTCTCTCCATCTATCCAGCCATTCCTCTGCAGTGCTGGTGAAGAGAGGAGGCATTCTCACAGTTGCAGGGAGAGACGTGGGCAGGAAGTGGAAGCCGTCAGGTGGCCTCCCACTGCCTAAATGACCACCATGGGCAATCCATCCCTCTGGGTTAGGCTTTGCTCCTGACAACCCCACTGTTGAAAGGGGTGACACATTGAGACACTGATACAGTGGGCAAGAAGGACTGCAGGGTGCTAGGAACTTCGTGGATGGTGGAAGGGGCATACAGATTGTCCTACTTTCTGCATGAGTTCAGGGCCCCTGGCTGAGGAGCTGGAAAGATGGGGGGGACTTTGGAGGAGCAGCGGGGAGGGACCTCCCAAGTGGCTAAGACGGCACAAGCAAAGGCAGGAGGGTGGGGCCCGTTCCTCGACTTCTGCTGGGTGTAATGCAAAGGAAGATTCTCTTCTTCTTTAAAGAGTTCCCCATTTCAGAAGAGACCAAACCTTAAGGTCAGATGGACAGAAGGCCCTGGGGCTTCTGGGGCCAGAAGCCATAGCTGGAAGATGACTTTGCTCTTTGAAGGAGGCTTGGCTGGAGGGGCAACCGGGGGAAACGTGAACCTGGACTTGAGGTGGGAGGATGGGGGAAGGGACAAGTGGGCCAGAAGGGACAGACAGGGAGCCCTCTGGCAGGACTGTGGCTTCTAGGGCCTGTCCACCCTCTCCCGATCACCTACTGTGGCTCCCAGTCCCCTGGGCACCTCCAGGTGGCTCCAGCCCTTTGCTCTTGTTCCAGAAGACGGGGGTTTGAGCGTGCCGACTCGGAGTACACGGACAAGCTGCAGCACTACACCAGCGGCCACAGTATGTACCCTCCCCAGCGGCTGGCACCCTCGGGCCCCTGACTGTCGGTTCCCCAGTGACCTCTTAAGCCACCTTTGACCCCCTCCTGCCATGCTGCAGGCAGACAGTCCAGTGGTTGCCTGGTTACGCTAAGCTCACTCTCACCGCCAGACCTTTACAAGTGCGGTTCCTTCTGCCTGGAGCGCTCTCCCCCTTTCCCTTTACCCATCTAGCTCTTACTCATCCCTCAGACTTCGCCATACACAGACTCCTCCAAGCAGCCTCCCCTGACCCCACCCCATCCTGGGTTCAGGGGCCTCATCTGTGCTTGCAGGCAGCATTGAGGTGGCTATTTCTTACCTCACTGCCATGATAGTGGGGGCCGCTGGAGGCCTGGAATTGTGCCTGACATTTACCGTGTCTCCCCAGCACCAGCGTGGTGCCCAGCACATAGCAGACACTAGACACAGAGATTTGCAGAATAAATAAATGAATCAATTGAATGAATGAGATGATGAGGACCCCGGGCTCTGGCCCAGGAGGTGAGAAAAGCAGCAGGAGCCCCTTCCTCCTTCTCTTCCTCTCACTCTGTGGCTCCAGACACCTGTTCTTCCCCAGTGACAACTCTGGTGGCCTCTTCCCCCACCCAGTGCCCTCATTTCTCCCACTACCCCATCTCTGGAACAGCAGAGGCCAGTGTGACTGGAGCAGAGCGAAGAGAGGAATGGAAGGTCTGAGGGAGTCCAACATGCAGATTCTCTTCAGGCTCAGCAGAACCTTGGCTTTTCCTTAAGTGAAATGAGGAGCTGCTGGAAGGTTCTGATCAGAGAGCTGACATGCTCCAAGTTATAGCCTTGGGGAGACTTCTCTGGCTGCCGTCTGGAGAATGGACCGAAGGAGCTGATGCAGGGAGACCAGTGGGGTGGCTGTCGGAAGAATCCAGGGAAGACATGATGGTGGTCAGACTGGTGGCAGGGTGAAGGTAGTGGGAAGTGGTTGGATTCTGACACAATTTCCAAAGCAGAGTCACTGTATTTGCTGCAGGACTGGATGTGGGTAAGTAAGAATGAGCAGAGTCTAGGAGCTCCAGGTACAAAGCCTTTGAGTAAGACATGATTTGAAGTAAAAATTCCTGGGCTTAAAAATAGTTTGGGGCCAGGCGCCGTGGTTCACACCTATAATCCTAGCACTTTGGGAGGCCAAGGTGGACAGATCACCTGAGGTCAGGAGTTCGAGATCAGCCCTACCAACATGGTGAAACCCCATCTCTACTAAAAATAGAAAATTAACTGGGCGTGGTGGCACAAGCCTGTAATCCCAGCTACTTCAGAGACTGAGGCAGGAGAATCACTTGAACCTGGGAGGTGAAGGTTGCAGTGAGCCAAGATCGTGCCATTGCACTCCAGCCTGGGCAACAAGAGTGAAATTCCATCTCAAAAAAAAAAAAAATAGTTTGAGGCATACATGTAAAAATAATTAAGCCATTAAAATTTCCAGAAGATAATTTAGGCAACTATTTAAACAATATGGAAATAGAAAAGGACCTTCTAAACATGAAAGCAATTGATAGCTCCTAAGAAAAAGATGGGCACATTTAACTACACAGAAATAAAAGTCACCTGTACATTAAAAAAAAAAAAGGTCATATAGGCCAGGTGCCATGGTTCATGCCCATAATCACAGCACTTTGGGAGGCTGAGGCGGGAGGATCACTTGAGTCCAGGAGTTCGATACCAGCCTGGGCAACGTAGCAAAACCTCATGTCTACAAAAACTTTAAAATTATCCAGGCGTGGTGGCACACGCCAGTAGTCTCAAGCTACTTAGGAGGCTGAGGTGAGAGGATCATTCAAGCCCGGAAGTTCAAGTCTGCAGCGATCCATGATCTCACCAGTGCACTTAAGCCCGGGTGACAGAGTGAGACCCTGTCTCAGGAAAAAATTTTTAAACAAAAAATAAGGCCAGGTGTGGTAGCTCACGCCTGTAATCCCAGCACTTTGGGAGGCTGAGGCAAGTGGATCACCTGAGGTCAGGAATTCAAGACCAGCCTGGGCAACATGATGAAACCCCGTCTCTACTAAAAATACAAAAATTAGCTGGGTGTGGTGGCACATGCCTATAATCCCAGCTACTCAGGAGGCTGAGGCAAGAGAATGGCTTGAACCCGGGAGGCAGAGGTTGCAGTGTGCCAAGATCGCACCACTGCACTCCAGCCTGTGCAAAGGAGCAAGACCCTGCCTCAAAAAAAAAAAATATATATATATATATGTATATATATGTGTATATATATGTATATATATGTATATATATGTATATATATATATGTATATATATATATATTCTACTATTTCCAAATAAGATCACATAGAGGTACTAGGGGCTAGGACTCTAAGATATGTTTGGCAGGGCAAGGTGGCGCACACCTGTAATCCAAGAACTTTGGGAGGCCAGGGTGGGCAGATCACCTGAGGTCAGGAGTTTGAGACCAGCCTGGCCAACACGCTGAAACCCGTCTCTACTAAAAATACAGAACTTAGCCAGGCACGGTGGCGGGTGCCTGTAGTCCCAGCTACTCAGGAGGCTGAGGCAGGAGAATCGCTTGAACCCGGGAGGTGGAGGTTGCAGTCAGCTGAGATCACGCCACCGCGCTCCAGCCTGGGCAACAGAGTGAGACTCCTTCTCAAAAAAATAAGAAAGAAAAAGAAAGATTATAAATTATGTCATCGCTCTTATTGCCCCAAGTAATGAAACCATGATCATAGATGTAGCTAGACTTACTGAGTGCATTCTCTGTGCCAAGAATTGTTCCAATGTTTTAGGTGTACTTATTCATTTGATTCCTGTAAGTTCTCACTTTGAATATGGGGAAACTGAGGCACAGAGGTTGCACAGCTGCTCAGGAAAGGAACAGGGCTATGAACTCCAGCTGTCTAGCTGCAGAGCTTGGCACCCTGTGCTGGCTCCATGCTACTGAGCTGGAATGGGTTAGGCTCCCATGCTCCGTCACCTGTAGCCATTGGGGAGCATCGCTTTGTGGTGCGTGAGTCAGTAGTAAGGAAGCAGGTGAGGTTTATTTTTAAAATAGACCCCAGGGTTTGTTCCTAGATCCGCACATTTTAAGGCCTAAGTTTCTCCTCTCTGCATCCTAAGCTCTAACATTAGATCCGAGCAGAACTTTGTTCTGTTCAAAGCACTGCCAGCCCTGTGATCCCATATCCACCCAGCCACCTGTGTGGCCAGGACAAAGGAGGAAGCTGAGGCCCAGAGATCCATCATTCAGCAGGCTCTGAGTGAGTACCAAGGTCTGTGATACCTGGATGCGTAGCTGGAGGGACTGACCTGGTTTCTCATCCCTGCTCTGCACTGGCCAGCTGGGTGACTTCAGGAAGCCATCAAACCTCTCTGAGCCTTGACATCTTTATAAGGGAAGTGGCAAGAATTGTGAGGATTAAATGAATTAAGGGACATTAAAGTGCTTTGGAATAATATTTTCTAATAGCCAGCTCTTCTTTGCAACAGTTTACAATTATTCAGCGCTTTCGTTTTGCCAACTACTATACTGAGCCCTTTAAAAAGATACACTTGGCCAGGTGCGGTGGCTCACGCCTGTAATCCCAGCACTTTGGGAGGCCGAGGCAGGTGGATCACCTGAGATCAGCAGTTAGAGACCAGACTGGCCAACATGGTGAAACTCTATCTTTACTAAAACTACAAAAATTAGCCTATAATCCCAGCTACTCGGGAGGCTGAAGCAAGAGAATTGTTTGACCCTAGAAGGCAGAGGTTGCAGTGAGCCAAGATCGCGCCACTGTACTCCAGCCTTAGTGACAGAGCAAGAGTCCATTTACCCCCCTGAAAAGAAAAGAAAAAAATGGTACTCTCATTTAATCCTTGCAATCCCCTCAGGAGGTGGATATTGTTTATTATACTCATTGGGTAGGTGAAAAAAGTGAGATACAGAGGTTAGGTGACGTGCCCAAGGGCACACAGCGGGATCCACACAGTGGTTGATCTTGGCTTCAAACTCACAAAGTTGCTGATTTGTGACCAGAATTAGCAGCAGTACCAGAACTCAGACCCAGGCAGGACTCTGCACACTGCTTCCTCTTCCCTCATCATGAATTTCCCATTTGAGGGCAGGACGACAGCCAGTGGCCCTGACAGCTGTAAATCATCCAAACAGCCCAGGATTTTCTGTAGCCTTTGCCTGCAGAGGTCCTCGCCTCCCCCCACCACCCGTCCTGAGAGCCAGGTTTGTGGGAGGCTCTGGCCGCCAGGCACTCACCTTCTATTCCAGGAGACAGGCTGGGGAAGCACCTGGAAGAAGCTGGCAGCCTGATGGTTACGAGTGGAGACTCGGTAGCTGGCCTGGGTTCAAACCCCACTTCTGCCATTTATTAGCTGTGAGCTGTGTTTATATCCCCTCAGGCAGGTCATTTAACCTCCTGTGTGTGTGTGTGTGTGTGTGTGTGTGTGTGTGTGTGTGTGTGTGTTTGAGAGAGAGAGAGAGAGAGAGAAACAGGGTCTCGCTTTGTCACCCAGACAGGTCTCCCCTGGAGCAATCGAGGCAGGCTTCACAGAGGGGATGGCATTTGATCTGGTCACAAAAAGAAAGAAAAAAGGGTGTTCCAGGTAGAGAGCACAACATGAACGAAAGCATGGAGGCAGGAAATAATGAAGTGTATCTGGAACCCCCAGGGCAGTAAGTCCCGTTAGCTGGCATGTAGGGAGCAGGGAGCTGGAATTGAGGCCAATCCATGGAGCCCTGGGAATGCCAGGCAGGGGCATGCACCTTTGTCCTGCAAGCATCAGAGAACCCTCCTGACCAGGGCTGTTGGCCACAGCGTGGGGATGGCATCCAGTTGCTCGGCAGTGGAGGTGACCAAGGAGGTTTTGAGCTGCTGTGCTTCCCCTTACCTCCCTGAGTCAACCCATTCCTGTCCTCCATCTCCAGCTGGCCCATCAGAAAGGGCTCCCCCAGGCCTGTTGGGAGGGAGGCTGAAAGCCAGCTGCCAAGAACCACAGCCCATGCATTGAGTCTGAGCAAGAAAGAGCATCCCCAGGGAGCTGATGCCCCAGCTCTGAGAAGGCTGATAGGGAAGGAGATGGTCATGGCAGAATATTCCAGAAGGAGGCATGGACCAGATTCTGGTTGTATTTCATCCAGGAGGCAGTGAACATGGTGATTAGGAGTACTGACCCCAGGCTCAAGTCTGACAGGCCTGGGTTCAAATCCTGGCTGTGCCATTTGCTCGCTGTATGACCTTGGCCAGATGACTCAGCCTCTCTGAGCCACAGTTTCCTTATGTGTGAAATGGGAATAATTATCCTTCCCTCTAAGAGTTTTTGAGTGGAGGAGATAAGGCATATAAAGAGCCTGGCATGGCGTTAGGCACAAAGGGTTCAGTAAGTAACAGCTGCTATTATGATTCTATCTCTGTTATTTGGATTCTGCCCAGTCTCATAGACACTTGCGGGGAGGGAAAAATCAGAAAAAATCGTGTGTCCATTTTCTCCTCCCAAGAACTCACAGTCTTGGATGGTGGTTCTTAACCTCTCTGGGGGCCTCAGACTTCTGGGAGACTCTGCTGAAAGTGTTAGAGCCTATGGCCAGAAAAGCATATACATGTATAAAATTATTAAAAATCCAGAAGTCAGGCCAGGTGTGTTGGCTCATGCCTGTAATCCCAGCACTTTGGGAGGCCGAGGCAGGTGGATCACTTGAGGTCAGGAGTTGGAGATCAGCCTGGCCAGCATGGCAAAACCTATTAAAACACTATTAAAAATACAAAAAAAAATAGCTGGGCATGGTGGCACATGGCTGTAATCCCAACTACTTGGGAGGTTAAGGTGGGAGAATCACTTGAACCCAGGAGGTAGAGGTTGCAATGAACAGAGATCAGGCCACTGCACTCCCGCCTAGGCAGCAGAGCAAGGACCTGTCTCAGCAATAATCATAATTAATTAATTTTTAAAAATCCAGAGGTCTGTACCCAAGGATGAATTTTTGAGAACCTTTATTTTTTATAATATTTATTTCCATAACTTACGGACTTCAGAAGCAGCATGAATTACTTTTCAAAAAGAAAAAGACAATCATAATAAATGCATCCCATCTCAGGAGGTTACCAGACCTTCCACCAACCATTCTTAGGACTGCTAAATAGCTCACAGACCCAAATTAAGAACCCCAGACCTCCAGGGCTAAACAAATACCCACACAATTAATCCCAAATAAAGCTAATGTGTTAGAGCAGTGGTTGGCAAATTTTTCTGTAAGGGGACAGATTTTAGGCCTTGTGGGTCTCTCGTATCTACCCAACTCTGCGGTTGCAGCTTGATAACAGCCACAGGCATAGGAATGAGTATGGTTGTGTTCCAATAAAACTTTATTTACAAAAGAGGCTGTAAGCCAATTCGCCAACCCCTGTATTACAGGCTCTAACTCCTAGACTCCTGGAATGTCTAAAACAGAGGCTGAGAGTGGTCAACTCATATGTCCAAGGTCACACAGCTGAACAGGATTGATGGCCTCACGCACCAACCAGCCAAGCCTTATGGTGACCCAAGGATTCCAACTCCCAACTCCTAGAGCTTCTGTCTCCAAAGTTGCAGCTCCTGGAGTGGCAGGAGAATGTGAGCAGGATGCTGGAGGAGCCAGAGGAAGGCCTGGGCTCAGGGAGGACCAGAGAGTCTGGGCAGTGGAAGACCAGCTGTCTCTCTGGGAGGCGGAAGATGGATGGGTCATCTTTCCCTTCTTTCAAAGCATTTTGCTGACTCAGTGCTCAGTGTTCAGAATTGGGTCTCTGACATCCAGGTTACCGTCTTCTCTTAATGCATTAAAAAAAAGTTGGGGACAGAAGAGAGGGAGAACAAAAAATAATAATAATAAAGTTAAAATATGCATCAGATCAGGAATCAAATTAATATGCTGCATGTCTAGCCTCATGCTGATTACCAGAAAACCAGGGATCCAGAAGGGGTTAAGACTTGGCTAGTGGGGCCCTGGGAGGTGGCCCAGCAGCCACGGATACTCGGTCTCCAGCGAGTGGGGTGGCCCCTCCAGGGTCTGGGGTCCCATCTGGGAGGGCTGGGCAGCTAGAAAGGGACCCTGGGGGAAGAGGAGATTTATTTAGACCTGGAGAGACCAGGAGGAGAGCTCCGTAGCAGAACCCCAAAGACAGCATGGTCTATTGCCTGCTCTTTCTGTATTCTAGTTCCAATTCACTCCCTTCCTTTTTGCCCCCCTTCCTTTACTTTGCACCCCTTCATTCTCTATCACCTATCCATCCATTTATCCTTCTGTGCCCACACCCAGAACAGACATTGCTTATCAGTCCTGCCAGTCTCAGTTGCTCCAGAAAACCACTGCTGACAGCCTCCAAGTGTTGAAGCAAGAGCTGAGACCTACCTGCCAGCCCTGCCGGCCTCTGCTCCCCTCACCTCCTACTCAGTTCAGTGAGCCCATCTGCTCAGTGAGACCCAGAGAGGCCAAGGGACCTGCAGGCAGTGGTCCAGTTCTTATGCAGGCCACGTGGGCATGGATTTCCCTCCACAGAGGAACTGGCTCCCACTTTTCCTTTTGTGTGCACCTTGAGTCAGTCCGCATGACTGAGCCTGGTCTTGTCCCGCAGTGACCCCAGGCATGAAGATCTACATCGACCCTTTCACCTACGAGGACCCCAACGAGGCAGTGAGGGAGTTTGCCAAGGAAATTGACATCTCCTGTGTCAAAATTGAGCAGGTGATCGGAGCAGGTAGGTGGCTGGTACCCTCACAGGTACCATGGCCTTAGCTGTGGGTGGTGAAACCACCCCAGTGTGTACCCTTGGGCCAGAAGGTAGGATGTGGGACAGGGGCCTCAGAGGACCCTCCAAGGCCTGAAGGTTCAGAATGACCATGAAAGAAGGGCCCTCAAAAGTCATCCAGTAAAACCACCTCACTGATAAGAGAGGAAACTGAGGCACAGAGCTGGGAAGGGACATGTACAGCGAGTCAGAGATTGAGCTGAGTCTGGAGCCCAGTTCTCAGGACCTTTGGTCCAGTGCTTTTCCTCCCCACATGCCTCCTAGGTGCCTCTCCCCATCTCCCGCCTTCCCCTGCACCCTCCCCCCTGCACCCTCCCCCATGCCCAGCCACGGACAACCAGAGAACAACCATGAGGAATTTACTGTCCTCTCCCAAAGGTGGCTGGGACTTTTCTGGACCCCCAACATTCTTGAAGGGGTTCTGTGTCTGGGAGGATGAGTGGGCCATTGAGGAGAAAATGTACCTGCAGACCCCAAGAGTGGGAACAGGGAGGTGGCCCTTCCACCTGGAAAGTGACATACTGCCTATCTTGGTGTTTCTGTCTCAGGGGAGTTTGGTGAGGTCTGTAGTGGCCACCTGAAGCTTCCAGGCAAGAGAGAGATCTTTGTGGCCATCAAGACGCTCAAGTCAGGCTATACGGAGAAGCAGCGCCGGGACTTCCTGAGTGAAGCCTCCATCATGGGCCAGTTCGACCACCCCAATGTCATCCACCTGGAGGGTGTCGTGACCAAGAGCACACCTGTGATGATCATCACCGAGTTCATGGAAAATGGCTCCCTGGACTCCTTTCTCCGGGTAGGGGAAGCCAAGAGGGCCAGGGGCCCTTGAATGGGGCAGGAAAAGGAATGATGGACATAGCTTTATACTGTCAGAGTCTGACGGGGTCTTGGAAAAGGTCTAGGTCAGGAATGGCTTGCAGGCTGTCACTTTCCATTCCCTTACCCATGGCAGGCACTGCTAATCAATCCCAGCACTTTCATCCATTAAGCCCAGAAGCAGTCCTAGAATTCTTCTTAGTATGCTTCCCCAGGAAGCCACAATCAGTTGATCAGAGTTGGCACACACCTGAAATGTGTTTCCACCCAGCTTTCTCATTATGCATAGGAGAAAACCGGCTCAAAGACAGGTAGGATTTGCCCAGGGTTACCCAGAGGGTCAAGATGAGTCCTGGACTGGAACCAAGTGTCTTGACCTCTCATTCAGGGTTTTCACCAGATTTTGGAGTTCCCCAAAGCTCTGTAGGCTGGTGGGAGGAGTTCAGAGCACAAGGCCACCAGAAGAAAGTGTCAAGGTCTCCCAAGAGATCACTGTCAACCAGTTAGAGCACAGCCTGGGCATCAGAAGCAGGCTGCTGAACTAGCTGCCATCCAGCAAACATTTGTGAAGCTCCTACCCTTTGCCAGGCACCTTCCTGCACTTTCTTGTTTAACCCAGAATAGCCCTGGGAGATGGGTGTGATTTAGGCCCATTTAATACACAGATGAGGAAACCGAGACTCAGAGATGTTAGGTCACATGTCCAAGGTTGCACAGCCAAGAAGGAACAAAGCCAGAGTCAAACCAAGCGGGTCTGCTTCAAAGCCTGCGTTCTCCCCACCAGCCTGAAGTTGGCCTCTAATGGGCCTCTCCCGGTGTCCCAAAGCATCTGAGTCCTTCCCAGGGGAGCCCAGAGCCAGGCTGGCAGGGCCTGGCTCACAGTTCCCACTGTGAGGATAACGCAGAGCTCTGATGCCTGCTCTTCCATTTACTCTGTGTTTTCTCCACTTCTCCCAAAGCAAAACGATGGGCAGTTCACGGTCATCCAGCTGGTGGGCATGCTTCGGGGCATCGCAGCCGGCATGAAGTACCTGGCAGACATGAACTACGTGCACCGTGACCTGGCTGCCCGCAACATCCTTGTCAACAGCAACCTGGTCTGCAAGGTGTCAGACTTTGGACTCTCACGCTTTCTGGAAGACGATACCTCAGACCCCACCTACACCAGTGCCCTGGTAAGATGGAGGCAGGGAACGCCGGAGTCCCAGGGCCAGAGAAGAGGGCATGAGTGTCTATCTCTCCCTGCGAGACACTTTCACCAACGCCCAGCTGGGCCAAGCACCGTCCTGGGTCTTGGAGACAGGGAGGCAGGAACCACAGCTCCTGCCCTCTTGCAGCTCCTATACTGGTGGGGAACAAATGTGCAGAGGCATGTGGATTGACAGGGCTGTGAGCCAGGACAGTCAGCCTTGGAGGCAGAGAAAGGCTTGCTAGAGAGGTTGATATCTGAGCTGAGAGCGGAAGGGCCCGGAAACGTTTGCCAGATGCCATGTTCTCATGGCAAAGTCCTGTGACCGGAATACAGGTTGTAGGGGCAATGGTGGTGAGCAGTAATGCTGGAGAGGTAGACAAGGCTGGACCTTGGCGCCCCTGTAATGCCCAGGTTCAGGACTCTTCCCTGAAAGCAGCGAGACTTGTTGAAGGTTTTAAACTGAAAGGACAAAGAGCCCAGAGACGGGCCCAAGTAGGCAAGTCACAGGAGTACTGTGCTCTGTGAGGCGTGCCTCCCTGATGAGAAGACATAAGGCACAGCTGTGGGATTGAGGGAAGCTGACAATTCTTTGGGAGCTCAGAAAGGCTTTAGAAGGGACTTGATGAGAAGGAGGTTTCCAGATGGCAGAGTAGGAAAAGGCACTTCGTACAGAGGGTGCAGCTGGTGTGAATGCCCAGTGGTCTGAAGCAGCATGGTGAGTTTGGGGCACAACGAGGTGCCTCATGAGATTCGGGCATCACAGGGCACAGGGTGGGAGGACTAAAAGAAGAGGTCAGACAGCCCAGCCTCCCACCCACGAACCCTCCTCATTCTCTCTCCCAGGGCGGGAAGATCCCCATCCGCTGGACAGCCCCGGAAGCTATCCAGTACCGGAAGTTCACCTCCGCCAGTGACGTGTGGAGCTATGGCATCGTCATGTGGGAGGTGATGTCCTACGGGGAGCGGCCCTACTGGGACATGACCAACCAGGACGTAAGTCTCCAAGGGGATGGGCAAGGCCTCTCCGGCCCGCCAGATGGGAGAGGGAAGATCAGGGCTCCTGGCCTTGTGCCAGTCTCCCAGAGCATGGGACATAGGCCTCTGAGATGGTGGGCCTGGCTCCCAGGGCAGCTGCAGTCTGATGGTGGCTGATTCAAATGTCTGCACAGGACCCTGGACTCTCCAGGGGGTAGGGAGTAGGTAAGGCCACCTATCCACACATCAGCACGTCTGCAGGATGCTCGTACCTGTGGCCAGCCCTGAATGAGACCACATCTGCCCTTCAGGTGTTTACCACCTAACTTGGGGGAAAGATGATTGTTCAGGGAACTAGATGTTGTTATCAGGAGCTTTTAAGATCAGGTGCTAAATCAGAGTAGCCCTGGAGGCACCGAGGCACCAGCAGCATGGGCAAGGTCAGCCAGGGAGTGATCGCAGGACAAGTGGGGTTCGAACGGTTGCAGGACATGAAGACTTGAGGACTTCCAGTGGGAAAGAACAGAGTGTGCAAAGGCTGAGGTGGGCTAATGTGGGGTCGAAGTCAAACCAAGAGATTTCCATTTGCAAAAATGCAGACAGCAAGGACTCGAAGAAACTTCTTACCCAGGGAAGGTGACCCACAGTCAAGTGTGGAAGGTGAATGGCCCTGGTGGCAGGACAAGCTGAGAGGGGTGTTTGGGCGCATTTCCTTGATAGAGAGGCAGGCGGGGATGGTGGGAGGGGGCTCCAGCCAGGCTCAAGGCCATGCTGTGGGCCTGATGGGGGGAGGTATCTCACACCTGGAGCTGTAAATGGCACTAAAATGAAGCACAAAATCCCACATGGGGTCAAGCAAGGAGCCAGAGAGGGGAGGCCTTGGGGCCATCAAAGCCAAGAGGGGGCTCACAGATGGGAAAGAGGGAGGAGCTGGTGGAACCAGGCGCAGAAGGGTCATCTTGACGGACCCTGGGGAAAAGCTATCTCAGGGTGCTGCCAGTCCCAAAATTGGCAGATGAAGACCCAGCTGCCAGGTCAGATTAAGGGTCTAGATGGTGGGAACCCAGGTCATCCCATCCCTGGGGCTGCCTTCAGGAGGTGAAAGTGGTTGCCACAGCAACTAAATAGGTAGGACGTGCAGTGTAATGGGGGCAAGACAGCCCTGGCAGAGGGTAGATGCCCTTAGCCCATCCACCCAACCCCACTCCACTCCTGCATTGTCCCAGGTGATCAATGCCATCGAGCAGGACTATCGGCTGCCGCCTCCCATGGACTGCCCAAGCGCCCTGCACCAACTCATGCTAGACTGTTGGCAGAAGGACCGCAACCATCGGCCCAAGTTTGGCCAAATTGTCAACACGCTGGACAAGATGATCCGCAATCCCAACAGCCTCAAAGCCATGGCGCCCCTCTCCTCCGGGTAAGGCCCTGCCCTGGCCCCGCCCCAGCCAGGCCCTGCCTCTCTTCCCCTCTCCCATCCCTTCTGCCCCCACTTCCGGCAGATGCTCTTCCTTACTGCAGCTTGGGATGGGGAAGGAGAGGACTAGTGTTTGTTGGGCACCTGCCCTGCCTTAGGGGTGCAGGAGAGCAGAGGACACAGACTGCCCAGAGGAATAAAAGGACCTACACCCTGTAGGTGGCAGAGGAGGCATCTTTTAAAGCATGATCAGAGAGGACAACATTGAAGAAAAATTACCAAAGGAAGGCTGGCCGTGGTGGCTCATGCCTGTAATCCCAGCACTTTGGGAGGCTGAGGCAGGTGGATCACCTCAGGTCAAGACCAGCCTGGCCAACATGGGTGAAACCCCGTCTCTACTAAAAACTTAAAAATTAGCTGGCTGAGTTGGCATGCACCTATAATCCCAGCTACTCAGGAGCCTGAGGCAAGCGAATCGCTTGAACCCAGGAGGCGGAGGTTGCAGTGAGCTGAGATCATGCCATTGCACTCCAGCCTGAGCAACAATAGCGAAACTCCATCTAAAAAAAAAAAAATGACCAAAGGATCCAGAATCTTAGTTGGTGAATAGATTTACCTGTCACTAAGTTTCCTTCCTAACTGCACACACTCAAACCTGGACCCGCTAACTTCCATTTATATCCTCGTCACACACATGCTCACACAAATACAGGCCTACATGCACACAAATGAACACACAATTAGGCACAAACACTCATGCCTGCTCACACACACAATCTCAGGCTCTCACACTTACACATATCCATAGGCACCTGCACATACACCCCCATTCAGAAGTTTGTACTCACCATACACCCATCTGTGCCCCTACAGTGGGTCAGCATCCCCATGCCCAAGAGATGGGCTCGGCCTGAGGGGCGTTCACTTGGGGACCTGGTGCTTCCCTTCACCTTGAGGTCCCAGGGCAGGCTCCATGGAGCAGCAGCTCCCCTCTGCCTTCCTTGGGTGGCCGTCACAGGTCATACTGCTGGCCCTGCACACACTTAACTCCTCAGGACTCACAATCCCACAGGGTTTCAGAGGGGCATCTGTCCAGGTGCCCTTAGGATCTAGGGCTGGCTGTAGCCAGAGACCCCTTGGGCCAAAGTCCTTCCTCCAGCATGTTCTTAAGAGCAGGAGATCATCGTGCTTCCCTCGGCCTGTCCCTCCTCACCACGACCGTGCGTCAGCCACCCCTAACTCTCCAGATCAAATCCCTCTGAGCTTTAAACCTCATGAGAGCCATTTCACTCCTTGCCAGCCAGGAAGTCATTCCCGTTAGCGCCACCAGCCTTAGCTGGGCTTTGGAGATACAGTCTCTGGACAGTCCAGAAGGTGAGCTTCCTATAGCACAAACCAGGGTGCAGAAGGATGGAGAATGGCACTGGGAGAGGAAACTGTGAATAACCAGCATAGCTAGTCTAGCTGAAATCCCTCCTCCTGAAAATAAGCATGGAGCAGCACCTTCCCCTCCCCACTCCTGAGGTCCAGCCTCTCGGCTATCCCTGCAGTGCCTTCCCTAGACTTCCCACTTGGTCCCAGCTTTGAGTTCTGCACACACACTCACTCTCACCTGCTCACACCTATATGCATGCATGTTTCCACAGGTTCAAACCCATGCCTGCACTCATGCAGAAGTACTCACGTACATACCCATTCACTTATGTTCACGTAAATGGATGCACACGTGCACATTCATGCATATGCAGCCTACAGGCACGCTCCCTGCAGACAGGTGCCCTGACCGTCTCTGTCGCCTACCCCTAACCAGCATCAACCTGCCGCTGCTGGACCGCACCATCCCTGACTACACCAGCTTTAACACGGTGGACGAGTGGCTGGAGGCCATCAAGATGGGGCAGTACAAGGAGAGCTTCGCCAATGCCGGCTTCACCTCCTTTGATGTCGTGTCTCAGATGATGATGGAGTAAGTGCCGTCACCTCTGCTGGTCACCTTATCTCCCCCGTCCACGGGCCCCACCAGCCAAGTGGGGTGATCTGGAGGCTGAGGAATAGATTGTGTCCCAGTAGGGAAGCAGGGACCAAGGGGCAAGAAGGCCAACTTTGGAGTCATCCGTGGACTGATACCCAGGGCTGCCTGCCACCTACAAGCTGTGTGACCTGGGGCAAATCATAGCACCTCCCTCAGCCTCAGTTTTCTCACCTGCAAACTGGGGGTTGGTAAGAAGGGTGAGGGAGACGTAAAGGAAGTGGGTGCTTAGACAATGCAAGCTGGCTTCCCTTCCCCATAGCAGGGGAGAGACGGATGCCTCAGCACCCTGATTGCTACCCAAGTGCTCTTCCACCTCGCACCATAGTCACACTCTCCAGCTGTGGCTGCCTGCCTGCTCACCGTTCCCCACTCCCCACTCCCCATTCCGCACTCCCCACTCCCCGCTCCGAGCTCCCCACTCCCCAGGACTCCTTGCTTTGCCATCTTCCCCACCCCCCCACCAGGCCCAGGCAGCTCTCTCCCAGGCACAGAGCCCCTCCATCCACACATTTCCCTAACCCACGCACTTCTCTCCCAAAGGGACATTCTCCGGGTTGGGGTCACTTTGGCTGGCCACCAGAAAAAAATCCTGAACAGTATCCAGGTGATGCGGGCGCAGATGAACCAGATTCAGTCTGTGGAGGTTTGACATTCACCTGCCTCAGCTCACTTCCTCCAAGCCCCGCCCCCTCCGCCCCACGCGCCGGCCCTCCTGGTGCTCCATCCACTGCAGGGCCAGCCACTCGCCAGGAGGCCACGGGCCACGGGAAGAATCAAGCAGCGCCAGCCACGAGACGTCACCAAGAACACATGCAACTCAAACAACAGAAAAAAAAAAAAGGGAATGGGAAAAAAAGAAACTAGATCCTGGGAGGGGGCGGGAAATACAAGGAATATTTTTTAAAGAGGATTCTCATAAGGAAAGCAATGACTGCTCTGGGGGGTACAAAAGGGCTTGGGAGATTCATGCGATGTGTCCAATCGGAGACCAAAAGCAGTTTCTCTTCCACTCCCTCTGGGAAGGTGACCTGGCCAGAGCCAAGAAACACTTTCAGAAAAACAAATGTGAAGGGGAGAGACAGGGGCCGCCCTTGGCTCCTGTCCCTGCTGCTCCTCTAGGCCTCACTCAACAACCAAGTGCCCAGTGGACGGGACAGATGGACAGGCAGCCACCCTGAGAACCCCTCTGGGAAAATCTATTCCCGCCACCACTGGGCAAACAGAAGAATTTTTCTGTCTTTGGAGACTATTTAAGAAACTCCAAAGAAAGACACTGTTTCTCCTGTGGACTCACGAGGCTGAAAGGGGCTTTTGTCCTCCTGGGTCAGGGAGAACCTGGGGACACCAGAAAGGTCAGCCCTCCTGAGGATGGCCGCCCCCGAGTCTGCAGCTCCAGGTACATATCACGGCACAGCCCAGCGGCCCGACTCGCCTGGGTGCCTGCTCCCGCCAGCCCCCGCCTCGAGGCCTGATGCTGCAGTGACTGCCGTCAGCTCCAACTGCTGCTGAGAAGGGTTGGTCCTGCATCTGGGTTTGTTTACAGCAATTAGTGGACTCGGGGGTATTTTGGTCAGGGTGGTTTTGGTTTAGGGGGTTTGTTTGTTGGGTTGTTTTTTTTTATGACAATGAAGTGACACTTTGACATTTCCTACCTTTTGAGGACTTAATCCTTCTCCAGAAAGAAGGTGCTTTCTGCTTACTGACTTAGGCAATACACCAAGGGCGAGATTTTATATGCACATTTCTGGATTTTTTATACGGTTTTCATTGACACTCTTCCCTCCTCCCACCTGCCACCAGGCCTCACCAAAGCCAACTGCCATGGGGCCATCTGGGCCATTCAGAGACTGGAGTGAGATTTGGGTGTGGAGGGGGAGGCGCCAAGGTGGAGGAGCCTCCCGCTCCAGGACTGTGGATGAAAGTGACAGATTGAGGAGGAAGTGGGCTCTGAGGCTGCAGGGCTGGAAATCCTTGCCCACTTCCCACTCTCCTGCCCCAATCTACCTAGTACTTCCCAGGCAAACAGGCCCCTTTGAGGCTCCCGAGTCCCCTAAGATGGCCAAAACCCAGTTTTGCCTCTGGGAGCCTAAACCAGGCCACATGGGAGGCCGGGACCCCGATCATTCACTGTGATACCCTGCCCTCCAGAGGGTGCGCTCAGAGACGTGGGCAAGCATGCTCCTTCCCTTCCCTGGAGAGAAAGTGTGTGATTTCTCTCCCACCTCCTTCCCCCTACCAGACCTTTGCTGGGCCTGAAGGTCTTGGCCATGGGGAAGCCCTCAGCCTAGGGATCTGGTCACAGACTCCCTCCTGTGAGCCAATGCAGGCACCTGAGCAGAGCAATCAGTTAGTGAATTGAATGGAAATAAACGCTTTAGTTATAACATGACCCCTGTTCTCTGTAAGTTCCAAGGGAGACCCTGGCACTCTTGGGACGTGCCATGTGACCCAGGTGCCAAGGGTTGCTATTCTAATCAGTCCTTCCTCCCTCGGGCTTCTAGGAAGCCCAGGGCAGAAAAAATACATGGAGAATGACAGCTCCACGTAGCCTTTCTGGCTCTGGCTTATCAAAAGCACAGGCAACAAAGGAAGTAAGTTGGAAGTGGCTCAGAACTTAGCATTCGACGCCCTGGGAATCAGGTGAGCCCCTGCAAGTACATCAGGAGCAGATCATTGACGGGGGTGCACTTAGAAGAGGGTCCACGTGTCAGTTCAACTGCAACAGTGGGAATGTGAAGGTCTTAGAGTGCCCATGGACCCCTAGGCAGAGCCACAGGTATGACCACCTTATCCAAGCCAACTCTGGTTTTCTCTGTGCAAATGAGCTCCTGCTCACATTAAAATCAGAATTCCGCATGTGGCAGGAGGAGGCAGGGAGATGGATGTGCCGTGGATATCAGGTCTGGCTGAGGAGGGGGAGCCATGGAGGCCACCTCTTGGGACATTTCCCAGATCCAAGGAGATGGCCAGTGGGAAAGATTCGGGCCACAGGCAGCCAGCTAGCAGCGCCACGGTCGGAGCAAGCATGCAGCACATCCCAGCCTGTCGTCTGTCGTTCACCTGTTCAGGGAGCCTGAGCTGCAAAGGGAAAGGAAGGGATTACAGAGAAGTGTGGGCCCCCTGGGGGACAGCAGGGTGAGCCACAGGGAAAGCATTGGCAGGTTTCCTGCAAACTGGCCGGCAGTGGCCCACTGGCCTTCACTTTGTGCCCCAAAAGTGCCCCGCACGGGTGGCAGCTGTCTCGGCACACAAGGTCACCTTCTGGCGGGGGCTGCCCTGATGCTCTTTAGATTAGTTCTGTCTCCCCAGCCCACCCCACACTGCTCTGGGGCCCCACATGGGGCTGGCAGTCAGTGCCTCCTGTCAGATGGCTTCCTGTCCTAGGCGGCTGGGCTGGTGACCGCTAGCCAGCATGACCCCTCCACCCTCCAGGGCCGAGTTCCTCGGTGGTCACGGCCCCTGCACGCCTGCTTCCCAGAGCACAGGTGCTACAGACCTCTGTGTCTCCACTTCAGGGTAACAAACAGATGTCACTGTGACTGTCGGCGCTACTCACATCTCTTCCACCTCCACCCATCCACCCCACCCGCTACTGGGGGCAGTCCCCCCGCCCCAACCTCTTGCTTGCTGCTCAGCAGGGAGTGGCAGGCTGTGCTGCCAAGCGCCTTCCACTTACGCCACCCGCTCACCCAGGCGCACAGCTCTGAGCCACCCGCTGCCTGGTTACTAATCCTTTCCTGGCTCAACCTCCCCAAGTGCCAGCCCCCGCCTGCCTAGTAGTGTTAGGGGAGTTTCCGGCTGCTCTGCACACAGTTGGTACTGGAGGAAAGAAAGCTGCCTTGTAAACACAAGCCAGGGCACCGTGGAAATGGGGACCAGCTGCTCTGAGAGGGTGCGGCTGGCAGAGCTGCGCGGGGCCAGGCTGGGTAGGAGAGAGCCATGCTACCCACCCCACCCCTACTGCTCCAAAGCCCCCAAAATGGATCATTGTTGGTGCTCAGCAGTCCTCTCCCTGGGAGATGCTATTCAAAATATCAACTGGGAGGATGTGGGCAGACCAATCAGAATAGATAATGGCTGAGTGCTGGACCAAAGGCCTCAGAGCCGGGACCTAGTGGCGGGCAGTGGGAGACACTTAAGGGACTCAGGGCTGTGGCTGTTTACTAACCGGCAGTGCCTCTTACTCAGATGGCATCAGCTGAACTTTCCCCCATCATTTCTCATTGGTCCCCACCCTGCCACCATCTAGGGGCTTCTCTGCCACCACCTTGTGAGCAGTGGCTAGCCTCATACTTCTCTCCCATCAGGGCTCATCTCCAGAAGGCTGGGAGCTCCCACCCTGCCCAGTTTTTCCTCCTGCCTGGCTGAAGCACAGGAAGGACCCAGGCCCCAGACCACCACCCACCCCAGGGCTAGGCCCAGGGCCACTCCTGGCTCTCTCCAGGGCCCTTGTAGTTTGAAGATGATACCAAAGGCTGGAAGACTCTTGCTAGGGAAGATCACATAAATGCATTCAAAAGACAGGATGATGCTAGGGCAGGTGTGTCCCAACCCCAGAATGGCAGCCTGCTCCTGTCACTAGGGACATGGATCTGGGGAGACACGTCCCCTCACTGAGCCATCTATAAAATGAGAGCATTGGACTGGGTGAGGCAGGCCGTGCAAGACACTTACACACCTTAGTCCCACGAGGAGGGCGTATTCCCCCTGCATGTTTGTGGGGGAAACTGAGACTTAGAGAGATGAAGTACTTTGCTCAGGATTACGTAGCCTGAAGGGGCAGAGCAAGGCCACGAGCTTTGGTTTCTCTGCTTCTGATGCCTCCTCTACCATGCTTAATTACATGACAAGAAGCAGTTGGCGTCTGATGTGGGCCAGTAAGAGAAGAGAAAGCTCATGTAGGCTGGGGCTGTCAGGGAGGGCTTCATGGAGGAGGCTGTCTTGAAAACGACAGAGGTCAAGAGAAAGGTCATTCCAAGATGCAGCTGCCAGAATGGTCCAACTTAGTGAGGAGTTGTGTCTGGATGGACTAGTAGAATGGGGCAAGTGAGGGTTGATATAAGGGGAGATTGAGGCAGTTTAGGCATGATATACAGTCCAGCCACAGCAGATTCTTGAGCAGGAGAGTAGCAGGGTGAGCACCAGGTACTAGGAAGAAGCACCAGTTCAGCCATCAGATGGGGCAGGATGCCTCCCAGCTACTCCTCTCCCCGAGAAGGAAGAAACCCCGGTCTCATTTATTCCGGGAGAAGCCAGGCCCTGCTGCATCAGTTTCCATCCTCACTGACGCAGATAATCCAAAGAGTCACTTCAGCTGCTTGAAACAGCAGGGCTGGGTCTTATGCTACCTGATTCTTAATTCAGCTGATGTCTACCCCATTTCCTCCAGGCTTCTCTAGAGGTGGCAGGGGTGAGGTGGGGAGACAGCTGCCAGGCACTGAGGGAGCTGAGCCTGACAGGGGCAGGTGTGCAGGTGGGCATGAGAAACTCCTCAGGAAACCCATCCCTGCCCTGATCACCCTAGCCCCGGAGAGATCACCCACATGTGTTGGAATGGGTCTGGGGTCCTGTCTTTTCCAATAGTGTGTTATCCTGGGGAAACCCAGAGGGAAGTTCAGGGAGCCCCACTGTGCTGTATGATGCTACACACACATGTGAATGCACCACCAGGCAGCCTTGACCCAGCCTTCTGCAAAATGGCTTCTGCCATCAAACTTAGGATGGATATGGCCTTGCAGCTGCCAGTTTTTCCTTCAGAGAAACCAAGGTCAGAGTGTTGGTTGCAGAAAAGGACTTGGCCTTTGTCACATAACAGGAAAGAGAGTGGGCTCAGGGCACACCCCCTCGGAGGCTAATCTCAGGAGGTTGGAGCCACAGGGATTGCAGTAATCACTGAATGCTTACCACATGCCAGGTGCAAAGCATTATCCTCTCCACTTTACAAGTGAAGAAACTGATTCCCAGAGATGATTCCCAGGAGATTCCAACCAGGCCATCTGCCTGCAGTCCTTCCTTCCCACCTCCCGGGATTTCTCAAAATGTTTGCCATCGCCCACCTGTATCAGAATCTCCCGGGCTATTTGTTGTTTAACATGCAGATTCCTGGGCTCCACCCCAACCCGCTAAATCAGAATCCTTGAGGTTGGGCCCAAGAGTCTCCATTTTTGACAGTTTCCTCCAGGAGACTCCTCCAGACACTGGCATCCTCACTTGATTTCCCCGACCACGAACTGCCCCAATGTCTGCAGAGAGAGTGTCTAGTGTAAACAGGGATTAAGAAGAAGCAGGGCATTTTCAGATAGGATGCCCAAACCCAGACACAGATTAGGACCCATGAAGTAGGGGTAGAGCTGACCCTCAGGAATGTGCCCAGACAGAGCTAAGCTTTCAGGAAAATTAGAAAGACCCTCAGACCCAGAGTCTGTCTGAGTTTAGCTTCACAGCATGAAGGCTGCCTCAGGAAAGCTGATATGACAAGAAGCAGCAGCAATTTAATACCTTGGAGGGGCCCAGCAGCCCACTCAGGGCCACCCTGGGAGGCCCCACAGACCCTGAGGCTGTGGTTCAGGCCTGCTCACTCAACACCTGGCCAGGTGGGGCAGGCACAGGCAGGGTGGGGCTTCCAGCTGGACCTAGAGCTACAGATGCCCCCTACCCACCACCAAGGCCCGCTACCCAGACTAAGACACAGCTTTCCCCGGAGGAGAGAGGGAGCAAAGGCCCCTGTCTCTACACAAGACCTAACAGCCCCTGTTGGAGGAGAGGAAGCAGGAGAGGAAGGAGGGAGGAGGTCACAGCCGGGACCACATACACTCTTGGGAGCCCTGCTGAGACTGCAGGAGTCAAGAATTCTAATGTTCCACAGGTGAAAGATTCCAAGATTCTAAGACTGCAAAGCCCATCATTCTTAGATTCCAATGGAACGATTCATGTTTCTAAGATTCCATCACTCTATGATTCTATGCTGCTAATTCTTGCAATTTCCAGTCTCATTGTTCATTGCTGGTCCCCAAACCTGTGGGCCCTAGCATTTTTTAAAAAGCACAAAAAAAAAAAAAAAGAGCAAGAAAGAAAGAGATGGGGAGGGAGACAGCTGAAAACAGATACGAGCAACAGCTCCGTCCTCTGGATCTGAGTTACAGATGCACCTTGGCAAGGGCCAAAACCCTCCTTTTGAGTGGGGTGCTGACCTTCTTTCCCTGGTATAGTGGCAGAATTGCATATGTCAGGCCTTCCTGGGGGGAAGGGGGCTGGTTGTTCCAGGCTACGGCTGAGTAAAGCCCCACAGAGGCCACAGTGCCCGCTGGCTGGTGGACTTAGGAGCCAAGCAGGGGCCCCCTGGCTCAGTTTGGGGAGGGACTCATCTGGGGTGGAGTTTCCCTCCCCGCAGGGAGGAAGCTGCAGGGCCGGGGATTTGCCTTGGGAGAACCCCACTGAGGAATATTCCCCAAGCAGAACCCATTCCTGTTCTGAGCCTGAGTCTTAACACTGGACAACCACAGGGTCTTGCTGCAAACTCCAGAGCCAGGTGCCTTCCCTCTGGCATTTGGGACATAGCTTTCATGGCCACACAGCCCTCAACCCCTTCCAAGGACCTCCCCTCCCTCGACCCTTTCTAATCTTAGCCACTGCCTTCCAGAGCTGGGAGGCCACATGGCGGAGGTGCCTGTGGATCACTCCATGATCGGCCTGGCCCCTTTCCCCTCTGTGAACAGGGACTCTGATGGGCAAGGGGCACCAAGTCAAGCCTCTGGGGCTGACCCAGCATAGGCCTGGCAGGGACATTCACTCACAATCAGCCTTTTTGGACTCTGGAGAAGAGCAATGACCACTCGGTCATGCCCAGCCCCCAAATCATAATCATAGCTGCTATTTCTTGAGTGCCAGCAATGTGCCAGGCACCATGCCCAACTTTTTATACACAATGTCTTGCCTAATTCTCATACCACTCTGTGAGACAGGGACAGTTATGACTCCCATTCGACAGACTAGGAAACTCAGAGACGTGACATGGTGGCTCTCCCAGGTCACACAGCCAGTAAGTGGCCTCTGACCCCAGCACCCCCATCTGAATCACTATGCTATGCTGCTACCAGTGCTCCACACTCAGCCCCTCTCCCCTGTCAGATCCTTTGCCAGTCAAGCCCCAGATCCCCAGGGTGGGCACTGTGGCACCCTTTGAGCGTGGCCTCCCTGGAGCTGCTGTCAGAGCCACAGGCTGTGGGAGTGAGCACGCACACTTCTCCTGAAGCGTCTGCCCCAGCCTGAGCTATGCAGACCAGAGCTCTCAACCGGGGTTTGCGGCTGTCTGGCAGGGTTTCCCAGAACCCTGTTTCCTGTGGTCATAAACATGGGTTTTCCTGACAATGTTGGGAGGTCAGGGAGCGATGCAGCTGGGGTTCCGATGGCCGTGGGTCAGACCTGGCTCCTCCGAACCCCACTGCTGTGACCAAGGAAATCTCACCAGCTGTGTCCAAGATCAATCCTGACCCTGTTACTCCAATGCCTTTGTAGGAGTATTTTTAGCAGAACCTTTTTTTCCCAAAATAAATGTGAATTGTAAAAATTATCACTTGGACTCAGTACTTCTTTTTCCCCTGAGGTTCCCCAGAGAACAAGTAGGAGCTCCCAGAGGCCCTGAGCAGGGTTCTGAAGCATGACTAGGAGTTTTCCAGGGCTAAGAATGGAGCCAGGCTAGGGCTGGCCCTGGAGCTGGGGTTGGGGTGCGGATTTGGCTTGGGCTAGGGTAGAATGTTGACGTAAAGCATTCTAAGAATACTCCATTGTGTTGAAGAGTTAAGCTCTGTCAGGGGCCCTACGGTTCATAGCCCAACTCTGCCATTTGTTAGCTGCCTTGCAGAGGTCACATAACTGCTGAGCCTCATTTTCATGTCTGTAAAATAAGGGCAGTTGTTTCTAACTCCCAGAGTGTGGGTGAGTAGTCAATGAGATGGAGCATGGGAAGCCTTGGCACTCACAGACATTAGCTATGACTCTTGTGCCAAGTGGGAGGCCCACAATGGCAGGGCCAGTGTCTATCATACACTCTTGCTGTGTTCTTTGCAACCAAGACAATGCCTGCTGAATTAGTTCATTCTCATATTGCTATAAATAAATACCTGAAACTAGGTATTTATAAAGAAAAGAGGTTTAATTGGCTCAGAGTTCTGCAAATCTGTACAGGAAGCATGATTCTGGCATCTGCTCAGCTCCTGGGAAGACCTCAGGAAACTTACAATCATGATGGAAGGCAAAGGGGGAGCACACACGTCACCTGGTGGAAGCAGGGGCAGGAGAGAGAGAGGGAGGAGGTGCCACACTCTTAACCATATCTCACCGTAACTCACTCGCTATCACAAGAACAGCACGGCGGGGATAGTGCTAATCCGTTCATAAGAACTCCGCCCCCATGACCCAACCACCTCCCACCAGGCCCCACCTCCAACACTGGGGATTTCAATCTGACATGAGATTTGGTGGGGACACAGATCCAAACCATATCACCTGCCTCACGCTAGACACTCAATACATATTTGTAACATAGATATCAGAGACGTTCAGGAAGGGTTCTGTGGTCAAATACATTTGGCAAATTCTGGGGTAAGGCAAGTTAATCAGATTTCTTTATCTCAGGATATTGCAGAGCCTTAAATACGGTAAAAGTGTAATGTAAATCTCTAAGAAGGTGTTACCATTTGCAGGCTTTCCCTCTGGGAGAGCATCTCATGGGACCAGTGTCCCTGGGAACACACTTGGGTAGTGCTCTGGGAGTTAAAGGTAGATCTGGGGATGGGGGTTGAAGTTGGGCCTGGAAAACACTGTGGCATAGAGGCCAGAGAGGGATGGGAACCAGGAGGCTGTCCTCTGATTCACCATGATTGTTAGGTTTGCTGAGGCCTTCCCAGGAGCCCAGCAGATGCCAGAATCACGCTTCCTGCACAGCCTTGCAGAACTGTGAGTTATGAGTGAATCATAACTCACTCACTCATCCATCCATTCATTCAAAAAGTACTTAACTGAATTCTTACTGCACAAAAGTACTGCATTAGATGCTGTGGGGGAAACAGAAATGACTCCTGCCTTTCGAGAGCTTATCAGGGCATTTGGGCCATTTCAACTGCCTATGAACCAGGCACCCATGGAGAGTCAAGCACTAGGGTAGTGCTGGGAGCACTGCAGTGAATGAGACCCATGCCTGGCCTCGCAGAAGTGCTCAGTCAGAGGAGACCAGCAGGTATGTGGTCACTACAACTCCAGTGATGTGCACCGCATGCAAGGTGTCAACAGCTTCTGGGAAGGGAGCAACTAACCCTGAAGGAGAGCCCCCTGGGGAGCTGAGCAGGGTTCCAAAGCATGACACGGAGCTCTCCAGGAAGCCAAGGGGGGATGGAGACAGTATTACAGGTCAAGGGAATGGCAGACACAAAGGTATGAAGTCAAACACCGACATAATATCTTTTGTGAATTTCTATGTGTTATGGTCTGAATGTCCCCAAAAATTCCTGTGTTGAGACATAATCACAAATGTAATAGTATTTAGCGGGGGGCTTTAGGATGTGATTGAACTATGAGGGCAGAGGCCTGCTGAAGGGTGTTGATGCCTTCCGAAAAGAGGCTTCACACTGTGCTCAGCCTGCTGGTTCTGCTCTTCTGCCACATGAGGACACAGAGTTTGTCCCCGTTGGCCCTTCTGTCCCTTTCACCAAGTGAGGACACAGAGAAGGCACCATCTATGAGGAGCAGGCCCTCATCAGACACTGAACCTGCTGGTGCCTTGATCTTGGACTTCCCAGCCTCCAGAACTGTGAGAAATAAATTCCTGCTGTTTACAAGTTACCCAGTCCTGGATATTTTATCATCGCTGCAGAAATAGACTAAGACACTATGTAAGTAACACTAGCATGGAAGTGACTGCTAGGTTAAGTTTAATACATGACCCTTTATGCCAGTTCATAAAGCAGGCTGGCAAGGCCGCCAGATCCCTTAAGGAGGAGGGTCTGTGACAGAGGGTAAGGTCAGCTGGCTCAGGCACCACATGCAGGCACACAGCGTGGTTGGCTCAGCTTGCAAATTCCAGGCCTTCCTGAGGTGTCCTGGGGCCTCTGACCCATCACTCAAGATGGCTTCCATCTCCTAACCTGGTTCCTCTGAGAAGCCTGGATCCCCTTTCTAGTTCCACTTGCCCCAGTTACTGGCCCAAACTGGGCTTTCCTTAGACTCTCCTTCCCATTCTGAGATCCAGTGCAATCTCACATGGGTCTGCTCCCTGCTCAGGGATCCTGAACCAGGTCCCCAACTCCCAGCTCTCTCATCAAACCCTTACTGGTTCCTCTCAACCTTCTCACTCTTCTCTCCCACTGTGGGACAGCTGAGACCAATCTTTATCCCTCCAGGCCCCAAATGGGCACCCACAAACTCAGTCATTTCTCAGACACAGGGTCACTGTGGTTGTCAAAAAAGATGTCATCAAGGAGAAAAAGAGAAACAGGGGAGGGGCTTTCCCCATAGCATCTCACTGGGTTTGGAGTCATGGCCATGGAAACCCCACCCCCACCCCCACCCCCATGGAACTATAGAAATGTTCTGCCCCTCCCCACCCCCACCACTCCTCCACCAAACCCATCAGATCAGTGTCTGCCTGAATCAGCCCTGCCCCAGAAACCCTGATGACACAGTGCAGGGGGTCCTGGGGCCACCAGCCCCCCCGCCCCCTACCAACCACACCTACTTCAAGCACCTCCTTCCTTGCTGCCCCCCTGGGAGACACAAAGGTAAAACCAAGACAATTGTTACAAGCCAGACACAGTGGCTCATGCCTACAATCCCAGCGCTTTGGGAGGCTGAGGCAGGTGGATCACTTGAGGTCAGGAGTTTGAAACCAGCCTGGCCAACATAGTGAAACCTTGTCTCTACTAAAAATTAGCCAGGCATGGTGGCAGCTTACTGTAATCCCAGCTACTCGGGAGGCTGAGGCAGGAGAATCGCTTGAATCCAGGAGGCAGAGCTTGCAGTGACCTGAGATCACACACTGCACTTCAGCCTGGGCAACAGAGCACTCAGTCTCACACACACACACACAAAAACGGAAAAACCAACTCTATTGCTACAACAGAGATCCTGGTGATGGTGAGTCCCCAGGCAGCAGAAAGTGTGCTGGAGTGGACCCCATCCCCTTCCCTCAGCCCCCCAGCCCTATATACTCACACATATCCATAAACACCCCCTTTCAGCCAGAGGCACCGCACATTTACACACACTCATTTGTAAGCAACTCCCACAGTGCACACAATCATGCCATCAGCTGCACACAGACACACATTCACACACAAAGCCGTGACATCCCTCCCGCCCCACACCCATGCGTACACACAGGCACACAGATGCAGGCTCATGCTCAAACTCAGCCCCGCCCTCTGCTCGAGTCACATGTACACGTGATCAGCCTCTGTCATTACAGCAGAGAACAGCTTCCAACACTGCTCCATGTCAGCCACTGTTCTGAGTGTTTTGCCTGTATCATCCTGCTTAATCCTCTGAACTTGTGCTTTCCAAATTATCTGCGGTGAAAGACTATATTTGTTTTCCCTTTTGTATTTATTATTTTTTATTATTTTTAGAGATGGCATCTCACTCTGTCGCCAGGCTGGAGTGCAGTGGCATCACCATAGCTCACTGCAGCCTCGAGTTCCAGGGTCAAGTGATCCTCCCCACCTCAGCCTCCCGAGGAGCTGGGACTACAGCTGTGTACCACCATGCCCAGCTTTTTTTTTTCCCCAACCTGTTGAGGATCCAATAGGTGGTCTGGCTGTGAAATCAACACCCAAACTTGTCCAACACCCAAACCCTGTTCCACAAGACCAGTCCACCAATCACATGTTTGGATGCCCTGGCAATGTCAGGCTGTCATACAAGGTTCTAAAATGTCTGTACCTATCTTGTCATACACTGATAACAAATAGTTCTAAGACAGGCACCAATCCTGGCTATATTTTGAGTGGCACTGCCCTAAAGCACCCAAGAAAGCAAACAACTGTCATCATCCCCATCTCACAGATGGGAAAAGTGAGGTGCAGCATTTTGAAGGAACTTGCCTGCAGTTACACAGCTAGCAAGGGCAGGAGCCAGGATTCAAACCCAGGTGGTCTGCTCTAAAACTCATCTCAAGTCCCTCCACACTTGGACACAGAGTTCCACTCACACACACGACAGAAGACACCTGCATACACATAGGGGCAAGCACTTCCAACATAAGCATACACAAATGAGCATGTATCCATCCACCACAGTAAACACATGTGCACACACAGACATACAGCCACAAGTAAACAGATGTGTCTGTTTTGCTAACCAAGAAGGTTCCCAGTGCCAGCACAGTGGCTGACACACATTAGGCACTTAGAAAATATTCCCAAATAAATCAATACCCTTCTGCTCTTTCACCTCCTTACCCACAATGACACATGAACACATGCGCACAGACTTTCATGCATGGAGGAACTAAAACAATGCATTAAGAATAGGCTTTGGGTTCAGGCATATGACAGTTCAAATCCCGTCTCCATCATTAATGCTATGTGACACAGTGAAGTGTGTCTCTAAGCCTCAATGTCATCATCTAGAAAATGGAGATTAATTTATTATTTTTTTTAGATGGAGTCTTGCTCTGTTGCCCAGGCTGGAGTACAGTGGTGTAATCTGGGCTCACTGCAACCTCCGTCTTCTGGGTTCAAGCTATTCTCATGCCTCAACCTGTCAAGTAGCTGGGATTATAGGCACACGCCATCACACCTGGCTAATTTTTTTTAGTAAAGATGGGATTTCACCATGTTGGCCAGGATGGTCTCGAACACCTGACCTCAAGTGATCCGCCCGCCTCGGCTTCCCAAAGTGCTGGGATTACAAGCATGAGCCACCACGCCCAGCCTGATTCATTATTTACTGAACAAATATTTATTGACTGCCCACAAATGATGGTCAGTTCAGCAGGTACTGGAAATACAGCAGTGAACCAAACAGACAAAAACACTTGCCCACACAGAGCTCACGTCCTGCGAAGGACAGATAGGCACTTAAACAATCAAACACAATATATTAGGTGGGAAGGAAGCCATGAAAAAATTAGCGGGAAAGGCTTTGGGGAGTTCTTGAGCAGGGTTGCAATTTTACAATAGAGGGACTGGGAACAGAAGAGCACATAATCTAAGATCCCATTTGTATGAAGATCAGGAAGAGTTCATCAATGGTGATATAATTCCTAAGAGTAGTTACTTCTGGGAAGTGTGGAAGGGAACCTTACAGAGGGTTGGAAATGTTCTACTTCTTGATCTAGTTAGTGGTTGCACAAGTATAGGCATATGTTTTTAAAAAAAAAAAAAGGCACAAAGATTACTGTGCCAGAAACACTTTTGTGTATTATCCCGAGGTTTACAAAAATAGCATGGTCAGGGAAGGTCTCGCTGAGAAGATGACATTTGAATAAAGAAATAGCTGAAGGGGGCCAGGCATGGTGGCTTGTGCCTGTAATCCCAGCACTTTGGGAGGCCGAGGCGGGTGGATCACTTGAGGCTAGGAATTTGAGACCAGCCTGGCCAACTTGACGAAACCCCATCTCTATTAAAAATACAAAAATTAGCCAGGTGTGGCGCACCTGTGATCCCAGCTACTCGGGAGGCTGAGGCAGTAGAATCGTTTAAACTCAGGAGGCGGAGGTTGTAGTGAGCTGAGATGGCACCACTGCCCTCAAGCCTAGGCAACAGAGTGAGATTCTGTCTTAAAAAAGAAATGGCTGAAGGTGTGAGGGAGCAAGCAAGTGGCTCACTGGGGAAGCACTTTCCAGACAGAGAGGACAGCAGGAGCAAAGGCCCTGAGGCCAGAGGGTGCCTGGAGTGCTCAAGGAGCTGCAAGGAGGCCAGGATGGCTGGAGCAGAAAGAATAAGGGGGAGAGTGTGAAGAGCTGGGGTCCTCTGTGGACCAGGAGGGGACTTACACTTTTCTCTGCATCAGATGAAAGCTTGTGGAGTGTCTGAGAGTACCAGTGCCATGATCTGACTTTTAAAAGGATGCTCTGATTGCCCTGCAGAATGATGGTGGGGAGATATATCAGTCAGGGTTCTCCAGAGAAACAAAACCAGTATGATATATACTAAAAGATTTATTTCAAGAAATTGACTTACCCAAATCAGCTAGCACATCCAGAATCCGTTGGGCAGACCCAGAGGCTGGAATCTCTCAGGCAGGAGCTGATGCTGCAGTCCAGAAGCGGAATTTCTCCTTCCTTAGGGAAACCTCAGTTTTGCTCTTAAGGTGCCTTTCACCGATTGGATGAGGCCCACCCAGATTACTGAGGATAATCTCCTTTACTTAAAGTCCACTGACTGTAGATGTGAGCCACATCTACAAATACCTTCACAGCAACACCTGGATTAGTGTTTGAATAATCGGGCTCTACAGCTTAGCCAAGATGACACGAGAAAAGCAACCATCAAAGGGAGCCAGGAGAGAAGCAGGGAGACCATTAGGAAATAATGATAGTAACTCTTGAGGGAGAGGAGAGTGGCTTGGAACAGGGCGGCAGGAGCAGAAGTGGTGAAAAGCGATTGGGTTCTGGGCACAGCATGAAGGTCAAGCCGGCAGGATTTGCTGATGGATTGGATGTGGGTGTGAGAGAAACTGGGGACCAAAAAGGCCTCCAAAGTGTCTGACCTGAGCAACAGGAAAGATGGAGCTGCCACCAACTAAAATGAGGCAGACTGCAGGAGGAGCCTGTTTAGGGAAAGATGGAGAATTCCATTTCGGACGTAAGTTAGTGATGCCTCATAAACATCAAGCAGGCAATTGGATATATGATCTGGAGGCAGAGGAGTACATCTGGAATCTGGGATTTAGCCACATCAGTCTGGCAAAGCCAGAGCGGAACCAAGGAGATGAGAGTAAATGCAAGAGTGACAATAGCGGCTGGGCAGGGTGGCCCACACCTGTAATCCCAGCACTTGAGGAGGCCAAGGCAAGTGGATCACCTGAGGTCAGGAGTTCAAGATCAGCCTGGCCAACATGGCGAAACACTGCCTCTACTAAAAACACAAAAATTAGCCAGGCGTGGTGGCACGTGCCTATAATCCCAGCTACTCAGGAGGCTATGGCAGGAGAATCGCTTGAACCTGGGAGGCTGAGGTTGCAGTGAGCTGAGATCGTGCCACTGCCGCTCCTGCCTGGATTAAACCGTTCGACCCCATCTAAAAAAAAAAAAAAAAAAAAAAAGGAGTGACAATAGCAATGGACCTTGTGGCCAAAGCTAGGTTCAGAGCGCAGGGCAGAATGAGGACAAGGCAAAGGTGTGGGGCCAATGCATTCATTATTGGGGGTAGGGGGAGACTGGAATGAGGATGCTGGAAAAGTGACTTAGGAATACGAGAGGTAGTGGTTGGAAATCGGGGTCCTTAAAATTAAGATGATTGAGAGGCTGCTGTTGTTAAGTCAAGGGAGTGACCATAGGACATAGGAGGTAGGATAGATGGCAAGGGAGGAGCTCAAGGAACCCACGGGCAGGGTGTCAGCAGCAGCATCCCAGGTGGTTATTGAAAGCACCAAGAATTCAGACCCAGCCAGGCACGGTGGCTAGCACCTGTAATCTTAGCACTTTGGGAGACCGATGCGAGTAGATCACTTGAGCCCAGGAGTTCAAGACCAGCCTGGGCAATATGGCAAAACCCCATCTCTACCAAAAAAAAAAAAAAGACAAAAAATGAGCCAGGTGTGGTGGCATGCACCTGTGGTCCCAGCTACTCGGGAGGCTCTGGTGGGAGGAGGAGGCAGGAGGTACGGGATGGGAAGTCTTCCTTATGGCCTGAGAGGCAAGCAGAGAGTGCTAACCCTCTACCTTGCAAAACCTTCGTGAGGGCTAAATAGGCCTACCCTATTTAGGCTATTTAGAGAGGGCTAAATAGAGCTAATGGGTGGCCACAGTGCCCAACAGACAGCCTGGCATGCAGGCTGTAAGCGCTCTGTAAGCTCTGTAAGCGCTACTCCCTATGACCCCCTATGACCCCCTAGAAGCAGCCCTGCACTACCAGTAGAGGATGGGAGGCGGGGCGCCAGTGGAGGATGGGAGGAGGGGCAGGGATGGAGGCTGAGCTTAGCCTCTTTTCCATGGAGCCACTCTGCCCCCTGGGGGATGGGGCGGGCAACAGCTGGAGCTGAGCCGCAGAGAGAAGCATTTTATAATATCCTGGGGTAGGTGGGGAGCAGTGGGTATTTGACTCTCTGCCCCCAGCTTCCCACCCCAGCTGGGATCCAGGCCAATGTGTGGGGAGCTAAAGATACAGTGATGGGGCAGGAAGCGGAGAAAGTCAAATCAAAGATTATTCCCCTATCAGCTCCCCTGGGTACCCCTTTCCAAGGCTCCACTTCTGACTTATTAATTAATAATACTGGCTGGGCGTGGCAGCTTACACCTGTAATCCCAGCACTTTGGGAGGCCAAGGCAGGAGGATCACTTGATGCCAGGAGCTAAGACCGGCCTGGGCAAAATGGTAAAACCCTGTCTCTACAAAAAATTTTAAAATGAGAAATAATAATAATAATGTATGTCAGCTCCAGGCTACTGGCCTCAGAATTTCTCTACAGGAAAAACTCGGGAGCAGCCAGTCACTGGGATGAGGGACTAGGAGACTGGCCTTGTAGTTGGAGTTACCTAGCCAGGGAGCTGTTTGTCTTCAGATGGCGAGTTTATTGGAGGCAGTCGGGGGAGGGGCAGCCAATGGACACCGCCATCAAGACATCTCCATCATGTGTATTTCATCACTGAATGTCATGGCCACCTAGATGGTTACTACCAGAGTGGACTACCACAGGTTTAACAACCAACTTCCAAGTGTAGTTACTGGATGCTGGTTGTCCTTTCTGTTTAAGTTAAGAGGTAAGATGAAACAGGAAATGGGCCAGGCGCAGTGGCTCATGCCTGTAGTCCCAGTATTTCAGGAGACCAAAGCAGGAGGATAGCTTGAGCCCAGGAGTTTGAGGTCAGGCTGGGAAACATAGTGGGACCCCATCTCTACAAAAAAAAATTATTTTTAATTAGCTATGCGTAGTGACATGTGCCTGTAGTCCCAGCTAGCTACTCAGGAGACTGACGTGGGAGGATCACGTGAGCTCAGGTGGAGGCGGTAATCAGCCACAATTGTGCCGCTGCACTCTAGCCTGAGTGACAGGGTGAGACCCCCGTCTCAAAAAAAAAAGAAAGAAAGAAATAATAAAGATTATGTTGGAAATTCATTCATTCCTCAGTGACATGAGTGATTTCTATTAGAGAATTTATTTATTTTTTAGTAGAAACAGGGTTTCACCATGTTGGCCAGGCTGGTGTAGAACTCCTGACCTCGTGATCCACCCACCTCAGCCCCGCAAAGTGCTGGGATTACAGGCATGAGCCATCACGCCCTGCTGAGAATTTAATTTTTGATGATGACATTAACAACTGGCTCCCAAAATTCCTGGAAATGTACCAGTTGGCTCTCAAGATCCAGTGTGAGCTATCTCCCACACAACACTGGGCTGTTCTGCCATTTTACAATGGTGGAAACTGAGGCTTACAGAGAGGGGGCATCTCAAGCACTGAAGGTCACACTGAATGCCTGGCTGGGGCAACACCCAGGTGTATTTTGCTCTTACGCTGAGTTCTTTCAACTGTTTCCTAGATTTTCAAACTCCCTTCCCAGAAAACTCCAGCATCTTCTCTCCCCCTATCTCTGCATCCCTAGAGCACTTCAGTGCAATATACAAAATTTCTTCTTCCTCTTCCTCCCTCTTTGAAACCAAAATTTCTGGCAAAGGCAGCCTGAGATCGGATCCTTCCTCACACCTTTCCAGGGTCACTAACTCTGGAGTGAGCCTCTGGGGCCATGAAGGAGCCCCTGGGCCCAGGGAAGAATGAAGGGAGCCCAGCCCAGCCAGCACACACTCAGGTGACTCAATAAACCCATTTTTAGTTCACATTTGTAAATCCAACAAGGATTGGTACAGAGAGTTTGAGAGACCTAGAGAGCTGTGTTGGGACCCCACTGATAAACTTGTGATCTTGTACAAGTCAGCTCACTTCTCTGAGAAAATGGGATTTCTAATTCCTACCCTCAGGATTGCTATGACAATTATCTAATAGCTGCCTTCCTTCTTTCCCAGTTTCCTTAAATGGTGTGATTCACTGGATGCCAGGAGCCCCTCGCTTATTCCCAATGACGAATTGCACTGTTAAAGGGTCACACCTTGGGTTTGTGGCACTGCCTTCCTCCATCTGTTCTTTTTCAACCCTACACTCTTGCAGAAATAGCTGATGAATCCTGCGCACCCTCCAGAGTGAGTTTATCCAGGCTTCCTCCCCGCCCGAGGCCCTGGGGTCTTCCCCTTCACCACCTCTCTTCCTCCTCCAGGTACGAAGGGGTTGAAGCCTGACCTCCCAGCTGGAGGCCCACAGCCAGAGTCCTTAGCTTTGGTCTTCCCTCTATGGAGTCTTAATCTCCCCATGGGAGGAAAGGAATCCTAACCCCTTGCTTTTCCTCTTCCCCTGCAGTGCCCCCCAGGTCTTCTGAAGAGC
>CAUYLG010042436.1:0-82644 GCA_963573385.1 Cacajao melanocephalus
TATATATATATATACTGCTGTTTGTTATAAGCCATTTACTCATTGATGAGAACTATATTATTTCCTCCGGGATAATTAGCAATGACTTTAAGAAACATGCGAGGAGATCGTGTGTCTGATGGTTCTCTATTCCATATGTGATACCTAGTACCCTCTTATGCAGATGCACTTAAGAAGTGATTTTTAATAAAAATAAGTACTTGATTTCAGTGAACAATGGAAATGCTCAAGTTCCAGGTACTATGGGATGGGAAATTTTAATGGTAGAAGAAGGAAGAATAATTTATGTAGAAAAGAGGGACAAATGAGATATTGTTAGAGATTAGTAGGTAAAGAATAAATATATGAATGATATGGATGGGGTGAGAATAGATGTTACCAATGAGAAAATCAGAGGCATAGGAAGAACGTGTAGGAAATATTTCTGAGACTAAATTCACAGTTATGCATTAGACTAATCTCAACAGAAGAATGCATAAAATCATGCAAACTGCAAATTTTCTTAGCAATCAACTCCAAATTGATTGTTTAAAACACATACCTCTCCTCTCTAACCTGATCCCACTGTAGTAGTCAATTTGGAGTATTTTCAAAAGTATCCCTTCTAAGGTTCCTGATGAAATATGCTCAGCACATTCTGTCCCCTTGAAGTAAATGTGCTTTCCGTGGTTCATTAAATCACCATGTCTCCAGCATAATTCAACTCTATCCTCATATATACCGTAGAACTAAGCTGTTCATTACTAAACAACACCCTTCCTCTTTACTGTCACAGAATTTGATCATTATGTTTTCTTAAAATAAAAGATAGTTTTATAAATGAGTTTGGCTCCGTTCAGTTCTGGCTCTTCTAAGAACCAGCTTCAAGGGCTTCAATTTATTTAACAATGCTGTCATTTAAAGTATGACCATTTTTAATCTGTACACACACACAGAAGAAAAACAGAATTTTGAATACTTCCACTTGCCACTGATGACTCTGAACAGTTAATATACTCAGAGCTGACTATTAATATTTTGGGTCAGTCAAAATGTGTTTGCCTTGAAGGAGTTTAACCATAGTAGTAGCTGATTAAATGAGGCTTCTCAGCTTTCTGCTCAGATAATTCATGCTCTACCTTCAAAAAGTGACAGTTTAGAAGCTTAGACATCTAATAATCTCCAGGTGCCCTGAAATCACGAGATGCCACAACACTGAAAAGCTGAGGCTTCAAGCGGACAGCATGGAAATAATATGTTTACAAGTGAAAACGTGTATAGTGCCCACAAACAATTTGCATTCCTTCAGAATTTAGAAATTATTATTATTTCTTTCCGATTGAACTCATGATTACACTTATTCTCTATATTTCTTATACTACTATTGACAGATCTTTCATATTATACCTTTTAGTTGAAGTAACAATTCCTTGCCTTAGCAACTAGGCTATATCAGAAAAAGGGGACATTTTATTTCAAAGGCCACATATATTTTACTCATTTCTCCACACAACGTTGATATATTTGAGTGTGTATCATGTGCCGTGCAGTAGTCTATATGTTGGTTAAAAAGATAGGCAAGGTCTTTGTGCCAAAAGACCTTATATGCAAGCAAAGGGAGACAGATATTAAAGAACTGTATCAATAAATGAATGATACAATTTTAGAGTGAGACAGTGATAACAAGAAATAAATCAGAGTACTAGGGTAGAGAGACATGGGTGCAGGTAGTCAAGAAAAGTGTCTTTGAAGAGAAGTTGTCATTTGAGTGGAAGTGTGATGATGGGAAGACATCAGTCCTGAGATTTCCAGTGATAATGCTCAGGCCCCTGAAGAGGCAAACATAGAAATGAGTTGTCATGAGCAGGGAATGCAGAAAACCATTGTATTAAGAGTGGGTTGAATAATAAGGAATGTGGTAAATGAGTTGGAGAGAACAGGGTGGGGTGAGAGGGGAAGACAAAATGAAGCCTTGCAATAATTTGGATTTATTTTAACAATATGATTTGGATTTTTTAAAAGCTCACTCTGACTTCTGTTTGGGAGTAGTATTATGGGGCCTAGGATGAAATGAAGGAGGCTGGTTGTTTTATACCCTAAATCTTATAAAGATTATAACTAAGTTTCAAGTGTTGCTTATTCTCCTTCTTTGATGTATGAATGACTGTGGCTATGACACTGTACAGCATCATTGCTGTATTCTACTTAGTGTGAAGAAAGGAAGCCCCGCCTACAATTCTTACTTGTTTTATGTTGGGGTGATAGGGATGAGAGAAGAAGTTTTCTTCAGATCTGTTTCATAGGAGTTTTGTGCATGATTTCAAAACAAGAATAACTGTTAGAAAATTTTTGTTTGTGGCACTTTCTAAGACAGGGTGGTAATGCAGAAATAACTTAAGGCTTGGAATCAGATTTAAAATCCACTCTCAACCATTTATTAGTTACATAATTTAATTAAATTTTTTTTTATTTTTATGGGTACATGGTAGGTGTATATATTTATTTGGTACCTGAGATATTTTGGTACAGGCATGCAATGCATAATAATTAGATCATGAAAAATTGGGTATCCATCCCCTCAAAGATTTATCATTTGTTTTGCATTCTAATTATGCTCAAAGTTATTTTAGAATGTACAATTAAATTATTATTGGCTATAGTCCCTCTCTTTTGCTTTCAAATACTAGGTTTTATTTATTCTTTCTAATTTTTTTAAACCATTAACCAACCCCCTAAATCTCCTCCTACCCTTCCCAGCCTCTGGTAACCATCCTTCTATTCTCTGTCTCCATGAGTTCAATTGTTTTGATTTTTAGATCCCACAAATGGGTGAGTACGTGCAATGTTTGTTTTTCTATGCTTGGCTATTTTAACTTAAGATAATGATGTCCAGTTCTATCTTTGTTGTTGCAAATGACAGAATCGTATTCTTTTTAATGGCTGAATACTCCATTGTGTATAAGTACCACATTTTCTTTATCCGTTTATCTGTTGATGGACACTTGGGCTTACTTCCACTTCTTGGCTATGGCAAACAGCGCTGCAACAAACATGGGAACGCAGATATCTCTTTGATATACTGACTTTCTTTGAGGTATATACCTAGTAGTGGAATGATTGGATCATATGATAGCCCTATTTTTAGATTTTTAGGAACCTCCAAACCATTCTCCATAGTGTTTGTACTAATTTACATTCCCACCAACAATATACGGGGGTTCCCTTTTCTCCACGTACTGGCCAGCATTTGTTATTGCCTGACTTTTGGATAAAAGCCATTTTTACTGGGTGATATATGCAGATCGAAACTCATGGTAGTTTTGATTTGCATTTCTCTTACGATCAGTGATGTTGAACACCTTTTCATATGCCTGCTTGCCATTTATATGTCTTCTTTTGAGAAATGTCTATTTAAAACTTTTACCCAAATTTTAAATTAGATTGCTAGATTTTTTCCTATAGAATTTTTGAGTTCCTTATATGTTCTGGCTATTAATCCCTTGTTAGATGGGTAGTTTGCAAATATTTTCTCCCATTCTGTGAGTTGTCTCTTCTTATTTATTCCTTCGTTGTGCAGAAGCTTTTTAACTTGATGTGATCCAATTTGTTCATTTATGCTTTGGTTGTCTGTGCTTGTGGGTATTACTGAAGAAATTTTTGTCCAGATCAATGTCCTAGAGAGTTTCCCCAATGGTTTCTTATAGTAGTTTTATAGTTTGAGGTCTTAGATTAAGTTTTTTAAACACTTTGATTTGAATTTCTCATAACGCAAGAGATAGGGGTCTAGTTTCATTCTTCTGCATATGGATATCCCGTTTTCTCAGCACCATTTATTGAAGAGACTGTCTTTTCCCCAGTGTATATTCTTGGTACCCTTCTCAAAAATGAGTTTACTGTAGATGTGTGGATTTGTTTCCAGGTTCTCGATTCTGTTCCATTGGTTTGTGAGTCTGTTTTTATGCCAGTACCATACTGGTTGGTTGGTTGTTTTTACAGAGCTCTGTAGTGTAATTTGAGGTCAGGCAATGTGATTCCTCCACTTTTTTTTTCTTTTTGCTCACAATAGTTTTGGCTATTCTGGATCTTTGGTGGTTCCATATAAATTTTAGGATTGTTTTTTCTATTTCTGGGAAGAATGTCGTTAGTATTTGGATACGAATTGCATTGAATCTCTAGATGGCTTTGGGTAGTATGGACGTTTTAATATTAATGATTCTTCCAATCCATGAACATGGATTATCTTTCCATTTTGTGTGTATGTTCTCTTCAGTTTCTTTCAGCAGCATTTTATAGCTTTCATTGTACAGATCTCTCACCTCCTTCATTAAGTGAATTTCTATGTATTTAATTTTATTGTGGCTATGGTAAATGAGAGTATTTTTTATTTCTTTTTCAGGTTTTTCACTGTTAGTATATAACAATACTACTGATTTTTGCATGTTGATTTTGTATCCTGCAGCTTTACTAAATTTATTAGTTTAATAGTTTTTGGTAGCATCTTAAGCTTTTTCCAAATATGAGATTATATCATCTGCAAATACAGATAATTTAACTTCATTTCCAATTTGGATGCCCTTTATATCTTTCTCTTGTCTGATTGCTGTAGCTAGGACTTCCACTACTGTATTGAATAACAGTGGTGACAGTGGGCATCCTTGCCATGTTTCAGATCTAAGATAAAAGGTTTTCGGTTTTTCCCCGTTCAGTATGATACTAGCTGTGGGTTTATCATATATGGCTTTTATTAGGTTGAGATGCTTGTTCTATACCCAGATTTTTGGGAATTTTTATCATGAAGGGATGCTGAACTGTATCAAATGCTTTTCAGCTTTAATTGAAATGATTATATGGTTTTTATTCTTCATTCTGCTGATATAATGTATCACATTCATTGATGTGTGCGTGTTGAACCATCTTTGCATCCCTCAGTAAATCTGATTTGGTTGTGATGAATGATCTTTTTAATGTATTGTTGAATTCCTTTTAGGGCAGTGAGTTTCTTCAGGCCCTGAGTAAGTCCTGAGAGCTATCTGAGAGCCAAGGATTAGAGTGAAATACCTTTGCAATTTACCTGATATTCTGTTCTACTGCAGCTAAGCTCAAACCATGATACAAAGTTCTCACTCTTCCTTCCCCTTTCATAGGCAGAGGAGCTTCTCCCTGTGGTCACCACCATCACTGGTCCATTGGGTGTTCTGCCAGGCCACTGCTGATGTTCACTTAAAGCCCAAGGGCTCATACATCAGCTTATGGAGAATGCTGACAGCTTGGGACTCACCCTTCAGGACAGTGAACTCCCTTCTGGCCCAGGGCAGGTCTAAAAATGATGTGCAAGACCCTAGGCTTGGACTTGGGGACCTAAAAAGCGTACTTGTTACTCTACCCAGCTGTGATTGAGCTGGTACCTGGGGTAGAAGACAAAGTTCCCTTTACTTTTCCCTCTGCTTGTCTCAAACAAAAGGAGTCTTTCACTGTAGCCACCACAGCTGGGAATGTGCTGAGTCACCCCGAAGCCAGCATGTCTCAGAGCCCAAAGCCCATGGTGTACTGACTGGATATTGTAACTGTTTAATCAGAGCCCAGGGGCTTTTTAGTCAGCAGGTGATAAATCCTGCCAGGACTGGGCCCTTCCCTTCAAGACAGCAGGTTCCCTTTTGGCCCAAAGTGTGTCTAGAAATGTCATCCAGGAGTTAGGGCCTGGAATGGGGGCCTCATGACTTTGCCCAGTGCCCTATCCTACTGTGGCTGGTATCCGAGTTTCAGGACAATGTCCTCTTGACCCTTAGGTCTCCTGTTCTTGAGCAGAAGGAAGGAGACGCTTTTGTTGTTGCTAGCTGTGTTGCTTCAGGTTGGGGGAGGGATGGTGCAAGCAGTTCCTTAGCTGCACCAGCTTCTGTCTTGCTAGATCACATGCCACCCTAGTTCACTGGCTCTGAACCAAGTTTACCACTAGGAATTGCCTAGGTATTGCAGTCCTTGAGTCCAAGACTGCCTTTCACATTTACCTATGACCCCACTTCATCCCACACTGGTGAGGCTTGCCAAGAAACTCAAGTTCCGACCATTGGCTGAAAGATTCACCCATGGCTAGGGGCAGTCCACATGTTCCCTGTGTGCAGGCACTGGAGGAGACCAGCATGGCTTTATTCTTTGCCATGACACGGCAGCACTGAGTTCGATGTAAAGTGCCCCAGTCGCTGTGAGTTCTCTCCCCAAAGGGCACAGATTCTCTCTCCGTGTTGCATGGCTGCTGGCAGAGCATGGGCGAGTGGTGCTGTTGGTGACTCTAGACTCTCTCTCCTTCCCTCTTCAGTAGCTTTCTCCATAATAGGAAGTTAAAACCAAGTACTGTGATTACTCATCTGATTTTTGGTTCTTGTGATGGTGCTTTTCTCTATGCTGTTAGTTAAAATTTGGTCTTCCAGTGGTGGCAGTGGGGGTGGGGGTGGGCCATGAATGGTATAAGCTTCTGTTCTGCCATCTTGCTCTCCCTGTAGGGGTTACATAATTTTTGGAAAGTCAGTTAATGTATCTGAACCTCAGGTTCCATCTCTTTCAAGTAAAGGAAATGGTACCAGTATGTAAGATCAAGTGAGACAGTGCATGTGACAGCACTTCATAAATTTTAAAGCACTATAGAACTGTTGGACATTTTGATTAATGAGTATGTAGGCTGACTTCTACATTTCATAAGGTGGAGATAAAAATAGATTAAGGTACACTGTCATACACAAGAGTGGGCCTCTAGGACTGAGCTCCCACCACTATCCTAGAATACTTCCAAAACCCCAAAGGGAAGGTGAAAATAGAAATTAAAAAGGGAAGGAGGGGCCAGGCACAGTGGCTCATGCCTGTAGTCCTAGCACTTTGGGAGGCCGAGGTGGATGGATCACTTGAGGTCAGGAGTTTGAGACCAGCCTGGCCAACATGGTGAAACCTTGACTCTACAACAACAACAACGATTATCTGGGCATGGTGGCAGGCGTCTTTAATCCCAGCTACTCAGGAGGCTGAGGCAGAAGAATAGCTAGAACCTGGAAGGTGGAGTTTACAGTGAGCCTGGATCATGGCATTGCACTCCAGCCTGGGAGGGAGGAAGGGAGGAAAGAAAGAAGGAAGAAAGGAGGGAAGGAAGGAAGGAAGGAAGGAGAGAGAAAAGGGAAGGAGATAGTAGTTATATTTAAAAAAATGTATCACAAAAGCAGCAGCAATAGACCATATATTTAAAAAATGAACATGCTTATGTTTCAATATAGCTTTATTTGTGGACACTGAACTCTGAATTTCATGTAGTTGCATGAGTCCAAAAATATTATTTTCGTTTTGATTGTTTTTCAACTATTTAAAAATGTAAAAGTCATCCGTAGCTCGTGGGTCATAAAAAAAATAGGTGGTAGGATGAATTTCACCCAAGTGTTATAGTTTGCAAACCCCTGATGTAATCTGTTTATCTGTTTATCTGTCTCCTGGGTTAACTGTTGAGGGACAACCTAAATCTACTAGCTGCTAATTTAGCTGTTAAGGATACTTGAAAAAATAGGATAATTAGAACTTTGCAGTGAGAGAATATCATTCAAAAATCAAATAATGAAAAAAAATCTATACAGAGAATTTTTAAAAGACTTTATTTAGATAAAAGGGATGATTTACACATACTGTGCCAGAGAAAATGAACACATATACTGGACCTCCACTGATAAGAATGTCCAGCTAGCTTAAGAAGTTTGCTAATTGACACATGTAAGTTTAGTAAAGATAAACAGAGCTTCATTTGTGGAACACATAAGCTGTATTGTTATGCACAGACAGACCAAATTCACTGTTGATAAGAATCCTGTCAGATTAAATCAACCTGCAAATATATAATTGTGACATCTTGTTCTCCTTGGTACAGTGTGTGCCACTGCAGTCATTATCTCAAAGCTCTTTCACTCTGAGGAGCATCAGTGTTTAATTATATTCTTTTATGAGACCTCATTTGTAGACATCATCCTTTTTCAGAATTGGCTTTGCTGAGGGAAAGTAGGTCATTTTTTTAAGACCGTTCCAGCAGTCCTGAACAGTAAGCCTCTCAACAATGTCCTTTTAAATAGAGCGTCTTGTGGAACCAAAACTCCTTGTTCTTGCTTTAAATTCTCTAGCTGTAAATTGACAGATGAACCCATATCCCAATTCCTGCAGGCCCTCGCTGTCCACAGCAAGGCCCAAGGGAAGATTATAAGCTTGCGGTCTGTTCAATCTAGCAGGTGGGCCAAATTCCTCATAACAAACGGAGAAAAACATATTTTATCTCCATATCAAAAGGTAAAATTATGAGTTATTTGAGAATAATCTGTAAGAAACTGTGAGAAAAGGAATGATAGTTAATAGGTGATATGAGGGTTGAAAAGATCAAAGGTTGACAAACCATGGCCCAAGAATCATATCTGACCATAGCTATGACCAGTACAAAGTGTCTTTACTGTGTGCCTGGTAGCTTTGCTCCTTTCGTTAGAACAGATAGAGAATGGTAATCAGAATTTGAGTTTGTTTCAGAAAATGTGGTTTTATTAGAACACAGTTGTATTTGTTTATCTACGTGTGGTCTGTGGCTTTCTTGCTACAATGGCAGACTTAAGTAGTTCCATCAAAAACCTATGGCCTGTAATGTCTATAGCATATACTGGTCCTTCAGAAAAAAAATCTTGCTCACCCCTGCTAAAGACTATCAAAATCACAAAGTTAAAAGTATAAACGAACTTGAGTTAGCTATTCAGGTCTCAAAAATTTTTTCAGAATTACATTCTATTTATCATGCTATTTTCAACTTAAAATGAGACATTATCCCAAAAGTGCTTTTATTCCCCTTTGTTCATCTAAATGAATACTATCTGGCATTGAGTACTACTGTATATTCTATTGGCACTTCAAAAAGAAGAAAACAAAGTTCTTTCTGAGCTTGTGTGTGTGTGTGTGTGTGTGTGCGCGCGTGTGTGTTTATGTGTATGATTATGTGTATTTAACAAAAACACAATTTCTGAGTTTCATATTTTAAATTGAAATGGGAGACATATGTTCATGCTTTCAGCATATCCAACCTCCATGGGCCTGACAGTTCATTAATTAGCATCAAAACTGGGAGGGGATGATGCTTCAGACCTAAGAAATTCCTCAGATGCTTGGTTAAGGAGGAACTAGTGCCCTTTACCTGATACAAGACTTCTTACTTTTCTAGAATTTTTTTTTTTTTTTAAGAGATAGGGTCTTACTCTGTTGCCCAAGCTGGAGTACCTTGATGCAGTCGGAACTCACTGCAGTCCTGGACTTCTGGGCTCAAGTGATCCTCCCACCTCAGTCTCCAAAGGAGCTTGGGACTTCAGGTGGGTCACCACACCTGAATAATTTAAAAATATATATATTTTTTTGTTGTTGTTGATTTTTATAGAGACAAGATTTTTCCTATGTTGTCCAGGCTGGGATCAAACTCCTGGCCTCAAGTGATGTGCCTGCCTTGGCCTCTGAATGTGCTGGGATTACAGGTGTGGGCCACAGTGCCTTGCCTCCCCAGGATCACTTTAGAGTAGGAATCATGGTATAATACTATCCTTGTCCATATCTCCAAAAGTGGGAAGGGCCTACTAGGAGAAAGACATATGGCTGCTAATCAGTATATCTCATAGATAATACTACCAGTTAGCCTACTTCTTTATCCTCTCTTGGAGACGGCCAACACATACTACAGTGTGCTTAGGGAAAATAATAATCTGGTTCAGTAGAGGGTTGGATTCAGCAAAGAAACTACTGATATTTTTTAACAAAATTAAGATGTAATTGTTTTCCTTTACTTTCTCCAGATTATTTTTACATGCATACATCATTAAAAAGTACCACCAACTCTCTCTCTCTACCAGTCAGTGCACAGCTGGAAGTAGGATTTCCTTTGGCAGTTATGGAAGAACTTGTTTTAAGACTGGATACATATGAGACTTTTTGAGTTCCACAAATGTGATTGTATTTCTAAAAAGAAATTTTCCTAACTAGAATCCATTCACCAATGCCAAATTAAATATTTGGTCAAATACAGCACCAGGGAATTAAAGGTATATATAAGTATCTTTTCTAGAAATTCTTATTTTTATCTTATGGTTTTTCTTTTGAAAGTCTAAAAGTAATCCAGATGCCCATCTCCTAAGCCAATGAATACTTACCATTAATTATGATTTACTTATAAAGGTCTTCTGTTAAATGAACAAGGGCTTAGTATGTGGAATGGCAGCTTGATTTTTCTTTTTTTGACATCTGTTAAAAATGAGCTATGATATCATCAATCATATTAACTCTGTGGTATTGTGTTATTCCTTGGGTGTTCTGATTTCATATGACAGCTTTTTCTATGATTCAAACCATAAACATTTCCTCTAGAGACTATAATGAGAGGTACAATTATAATCCCAGGGGACTGTACATGATTAAAAAAAATTACATCCTTTTGCACTCTCTTCCCTAACCTACATAATTAAGTCTTTACCATAATTTTCTACAAATACAAGAACAGGTAGAGCTATTAGAAACTGAAAAATCTAAAGGTTTATTGCCAAGAACAATTTGAAACAGTATTAATTTTTTTCTAAATTTATATAAAGCATGTAAAAAATGAATACTATAGATTTGAGCAGAATGTACTAATCTGTAAAGTGGTAACTAAAAATGATAAACATGGAAATTTTATCACTATTTAAGAATGAAATATTTTATTGTTAAATTCTAGTAGTATTCTGTTTATAGAAAAAAGAACATAGAAAATAGTTTCGAAAAGTGTCAATGATAGGAAAGTAGCAGAGTGCTTCCTCCTATCTAAACTATATCTATTTCTTTTTGGGTGCTCATACAGAACCTAATAGTTTGAAACCCAGTTATCAACTAAATATCAAAGTCGGTTTATGTGTCTGTATGTGTATGTATGTGCATTTTAGGTTACTTAATGCTTATTTGTATTATAGACAACAAAATAGCATCAGATGCGTTTTGTTGTTGTAATTTATTTATACACTGGATTTTAATGTTGCTGAATGATTTTCAAATCAGTTTACATTAAATAAACTTAACTCCTTTTCATTGTAACTGATACCAAATATAAGCACTATAAGAGACTTTACTAAGAGTTCTGTGGAGGAGACTACCTGAATTTTCACCACTCTTATTTCCTCTTGGGCAAAATGTGGCCATGCTAGTAATTATGCCCAGCTGTGTGAATCGCTTCTGCCAGTTGAATATGTATAGGTGGAAGTGATTTGTGCCGTTTCTAGGCTTGGCCTATAAAAACTTCCCATTTGCAATTCTTTGTTATTTTTTCGGTGACTGTAGAAGCTGTATGAAACATGGTAGAGCCACAGGATGGAAAGGTATCAGCTCCATAATTATGGAGAAGCGCCATCTACCAATCAGGAACACCCATTTTGGACTTTTGAGCAAGTAATAAACCACTGATGTTTGGGAATTTATTAGAGCAGTTAGAGTTACCTTCATAAATACAAATTTGAATTAATTTAGATGTGATTTGGAATTGTTATTTTTAAGTCTGTATGCTAACAAATCTATGGAAATGCTGGAATCAAGTTATTTGTTAATAATTTTCGTAAAGTAACTCAGGTTGCTAAAAATTCCGTTTTCTGATAACCTGCTAAACAGCTTTGATATGGGGAATGTGAATAATTTAAGAATAAAAATAACAAATAAAACAAAGCTCAGAGGCTTCTTTATACTACCAGCTACATCATATTTTCATGATAAAAATATGTTAGAAGAGATTCCAGGCACTTACAGGTTCTACTTATATATGAACATCAGAATCTCATTGAAATTTACTTAGGTGCAGACCATAGTGAGGAACAGACAACTCCCAAAGGAATGGTTTTCCATAATGTATAGCCTTTGCATCACACTTAACTCCTAGTGTAATTAATCGGCTTAACCTAACTGCGGCTAGTGATTGTGGGGGAAGAAGGAAAAAAAATAAATAAATAAAAAATAAAAAATATTCACATTGACTCAAGTTCCATGTCCCCGCCCACTGTTCTCCTGTTCGTGGAGAAATACACCTTCTTGGACATTTCAATAAGCACTCACAAAATACAGAGATAAATAAAAGCTATAGAAAACAACCTCAGCAAATTTAGGTTAGTGTTGGGCAAAAGGTAACAGTGTCATGTTATACCCCACGATCCCTTTAGGAGCATTCAGCATAGAATTATTATAAGTTGAGTCACTTTTAAGCAGTGCTCAACCCATGGCCTGTCTCTGTGAGAAAGTCATTCTCTGTCAATGGAGGTTTGTTTTCAGGACTTGTATCCATACCATGTGACTCCACTCCTGACCACAGTGCATTGAATCAGCTGGGCAAATAAGATTCTCCCTCTAGGAATTTTGGGATATAGATATAGCAACCCCTGTTAAGTCTGGACTATTACTAGATATGATGAAAGTGGTAATATTTTAGTACAAAATGGTGCCAGTCTTCAGAGAAAAATGATTCAGACCTAAAGATGAGAGAACCTGAGCATGAGAAGGAGGAGGCATAATAAAAGAGAGAGACAGAAACAGGGACAGAGACTGAGGATGAATGAATGAATATGAGAGAGAGCCTAGATTACTACTGGCTTTCCTCTTCCTGGCTATAAATCCTCTGCTGAAATATGTTTAGCTTCTGGATTCACCCAGAATAAAAGTGCAAATGAAATGCATAATCAGACCTCTCTATTATGGATTAGTTCTGGCTAATATTAAATTATATCTTTAATGAGCCTTCCTCTTTCAACCCTACTTTCCCAACATTCATAATTTTTTCCTCTGCTTTACTAATTTTTCATCAAGTCATTTCCTACTTATCTGTAAAGATCTGGATCAAATATCGCCTCCTCTGTGAAGTTTTATCTAATTCTGTTAGACAAAGTTAAGTCATTGCTGCACCTGTGTTTTCACAGTACTTTCCACATTCCTGAGTTATAACTGTTTGCTTATGAAACTCCCATCCATCAAACTAGAAGTACTTGTGAGTTCTTGAGTCTCCAGCATGTAGCAGTTTCTGGCACACACTGGGCTCTCAATAAATGTTCATTAAGTGAATGAATCAATGCAGCAATTTAGCTGGTATTACTTCCTCCGTGATGTTTTAAAACACCAAATCACTCCTAAAATTCTTCGGCTGTCCTCAACCTTTTGAGGAGAACTTTCCCTTTCTAAGCAACTATTAGCTTTCTTGCTCTCCTTCCATACCTGTCTTGAGGCAGGATCATTCTAGAATACTTGTTATTTTATAACATATATTTTTCATAAGAAGCGACTCAATCCTGCTTATAGCTAGTGTTCATTAGCAAATGAGGCTTTCACACTGCAAATACCACTCCTAGAGTGAGTTTACACTTGGAGGAAATATACAGAACAATAAATTGAAGAGCTTCAGAAATTACTATAATTTGGATTTATTCGCAGTAGGGAGCCTACTTTATTGGTCAAAGCAAAAAGATATGTTAGTTATACCATGAAACATCAAACTGATTTGAAGAAAAGTAAAAATTATAATGCAGAATTTTTTAAAGGCCTAAATAAGCCTACAGCATATCAGACCAACAAGTGAAACCACTTACATATCCTGAGTCTCAGCAATGCTAGCTCTTTATCACTTTGGAATCCAAATTTCCAGTCTTACTGTTTTGATTTCATAGGGTAGCTACATAACTCAAATTCAGCTGCAGCACATGCAGCTACAGGATTTCTGCTTTCTTCTTGTTTCAAAGAGGTATGAGCTGTTGGCTCACCAGATTTTTAAATGTGTATGGGAGGAGACGAGAGGAATAAAGCAAAGGGATTTTTTTTTTTACTGCACATATATGTGTGTCTGTCTGTTTCTCTTCTGTGTGTGTGTGTATGTGTATGTATGGAAAATTATATGACATATACAAGTATATATATATATACAAGAATATATATGTATATGTATGTATATGTATGTAAGTCTGAAAGTGCTTTTTTGATTTTTTCCTCCAACCCTTCATAAGGTGAAGTTTCATGAAGTCAGATCATGTGACTCTCCAGGAACCACACTGAACGGGTCTGACTCATCGTCTGGGAATTTTAAATAGGCATGTGCTTCCATGAGAGTTAATACTTAAAAACACCATACACACAAACTGGCAGTGAAAGAGAGAAAAAAAAAAAGGAAAAAAAAAGCAAGTGAAACTTTTGCTTGGCACAAACACTCGGGTCAGACACTGGCCACTCAATATTTCACAGTTAATTACCAGGTGGAATTACCTTTAGAGTGAAGGTGGTGGTTCAGTGCTCAGGGGGCAGAGGCAGTAAATCTACAGTTTATATCATTAAGTCAGCCGGGTTGGATTAAGCAGTGAAAGGGACTGCCCCTGAAATCGTTGACCCTGATTCCCCTCTGTGATATAAAATTTTCCTGAGAACCAAGGACTGTGTCTGCCCACTAGTGGTCAGGTGGCGGAGCTGGTGGGACCCAGACATTCCCTAGAGGATTTTATGCGAAGTTCTATCTGGATCAGTTGGGACTTGGTCCTGGCCACACAGTCTGCTTTTTAAAAACCAAGTGAGATCCATCAACTCAGTCCCATGAGATAAGTCAGTAAGAATAACACAGGCTATGTCAATCTTGAAGGAAGGTTTCTGTTTGCCACAGTTACCTAAAACTCTTATTGATGACTAGTAATTGCACTAGGAACTAGCATTTCTAATCTGTTACCAAAAGATCACCTGGGTCAGTAAGACTCAGTAAAAGCTAATCACTTTTTTCTCTCTCTTCCCAGACCTTCACAGAATACCACATAGAATGATGTTTTTCTATTTGAAAACTACTAAATGTTCTTCCATTGTTAAAAGAATTAATTTGGAAAACTTTAAGTTAAATTTAAAAGTCTTTTTCTTAATTGGTCCCAAACTATAATTTCCTCTTTATCTTCATTAAGCTCCTAAGTGAAATCTGTATTCTAGCTAACCTCAAACATCATTATTAGCAGACTTTTCATAGTTTTTCCTCCATGCTTTGCTCATGACTGCCTACTTGAAGCATCGACCCTGTTCTAATACCTACCCACCTACCTACTTATACAAATATTATCCTTGATTCAAAGCCAAATCATCTGTCATCGTCAGACTCTGAAATGCCTGAGATTAGCATATACTAAATACATGAAACTTGCTGTAGCCTCATTTCATCACCATATTTGTATCTCAAGCAATAACTTAGACACATGCCATCTCTATAGGAATTATGTCATATGTTTTTTTAACCCTTATAATATCTGGTAATGTTTTTCTCCCCCCCCCTTGAAATAGGGTGTCTACAAATATTTGTTGAAAGTAAAACACAGAAATAAATCTATGATTAAATTTATCAGGCCATACTCAGATCCAACACAGTTTTATTGTAGTCCAATATAATAGCACCAAGAAAAAAGCTACTCCTCCATGGGTTTACTTTTCTCTATAACTCCTAGAAGCATTAATCTTACACTGTGGGTAGAAAAAAGCTGCTGGGTGAAGTATTGACTCTCTGTTAAAGTATAAATTTTCTTTGACCTTCACGTGAGTGTTAGAGTTCATGATATGCAGATTTTCTCAATTTTAGCACATTTGAAAATAAAAATTGAGTGTATGAAATATCATTGGAAAACTTGAACATGTTTTAAGGAAATTCAAATCCATAAGCCCATCCTTCTTTTTTCACCACTTCTTTGTTCAGTGACATCAGGAACAACCAGACCATCTAGTATATTTATTAGTTTTCAAAAAATGTTCAGTAGCATTATATATAAAGTTACTGAGTTCCTTGATTCTTTTAAGTGGGTGATCAAGAATATCCAAAGCAGATATTTTGTGTATCTCTATTACCAATTCATGCCATGGACTATCAATTCTCTCCTTACTACTGAAAAAGGAGACATTATCATCTTTAAATCTAAACATATTAGACAGCCAATTCCAGAAACACTAGAACCAATTCAGAAAACTATTCCTAAAATTATCTTTCTCTAGAATCCCTCTTGGTATTAAAATATCTGTATTTGTTAGGATTCTCCAGAGAAACAGAACCAGTAGGAGATATATACACGTGTGTGTGTGTATGTGTGTATGTGTGTGTGTGTGTACGTGTGAGAGAGAGAGAGAGAGAGAGAGAGAGAGAGAGAGAGAAAGATTATAACTAGTTCTCTTGATTATGTAGGATGAGATGTTCCATGATCTGGCATCTGCAAGTTGTAGATCTAGGAAAGTCAGTGGCATAGTTTTAGTCCATGTGTGAAGACTTGAGTGGCTGAAAACTGAGAGACAGCCCTAGTCTAGCAGCAGGAGAAGATTGATGTTCCAGCTCAAGCAGTTGTGCAGAGAAAGCAAATTTTCCCTTCCTCTGCCTTTTTGTCCTATTGAAGCCCTCAACAAGTTTGATCAGGCCCACACACAAGGCAAGCCATGTGCTTTACTCAGTTTAACATATTCAGGTGTTAATCTGATCCAGCAGCGTTCTCATGGACACACCCAGAAATAAGATTTAACCAAATATCAGGCACCTAGTGATGCAGTCAGGATGACAAATAAATTAGCCAGCAAAAATAGTGTATCTGTTATAAATATTTACAATTTGGTATTTTTTCTTCTAATTTATAACTCTTCATTTTCCTAAACACTTTATACCTCAAATATTGATAGAAAAAATGCTTTTGTTATTTCATATGATTCTTAAAATTGTTCTAAACTTGTTTTTATATTGATCATTGGTCTCATTTTTATAATTTTTTGATATAAATAACCCATTAACTTTTTCCATTCTACGACTTTTCTTTCCTAGTGTAGAGAAAGTTATAACTTATCAACTAACACAGAAAAACATTTCAAAAGAATTTTGCCTTCTTCTTTAAATTTTCTCATCAAAATGACTTCATTCTCTCACAAGTATAACAAAAGTAATGCTCAGAAAACTTTTAGTGTACTTCCACTTATTTGTTTTCTTTACTTCCTCCTCCATCCCTCCTTTCCTCCCACCTTCCTTTCCCTCCCTTCCTCCCTCCCTGTCTCCCTCCCTCCCTCCCTCCCTCCCTTCCTTCCTTACTTCCTCTCTCCCTCCCTCCCTGTCTCCTTCCTTCCTCTCTCCCTCCCTACCTCCCTTCCCTCCCTTCCTCCCTTCCTCCCTCCCTCCCTCCCTTCCTTCCTTCTTTTCCCTCCCTCCCTCCTCCCTCCCCCCCTCCCCCTCTCCCCCCTTGACTCCTGCCTTCCTCTCCCTCCCTTCCTCCCTCCCTTCCTTCCTTCCTTCCTTTTCCTTCCTTCCTCCCTCCCTCCATCCCTCCCACCCTCCTTCTCACCCTTCCTTCCTTTATTTCCTTGTTCTTTTTTTATTTTCTATTTAATTATCTTACTGTATAGCTCTTCCTTTCTCTTAAAATTAATTTACTCCAGGTCCACCCATTCTGATTTGCCTTAACAATTTTCACGAACAGTCCTGTCGGATCCAAGCTTTCTTGTCAGTTTCTTCAGCAACTATAATTTAAAAGAATTTGAATTCTCAAAATCCAAACTTGGATCAAAAGAATAAAATAATTCTCTAAGTTTAGTTATACTGTCCCAAATAAATTCAACAGAAAATTTATCAGAAGGAAAAAAGTAATTAAGTGATCAAGATAGAAACTGTCAACAATTTATCCATTATACTTTCTAATCTCTTTTCTCCAAAATATCATCAGAAATCATACTTCAGATATATGAAAGAAAATATTTGACCAGGGATCCTGGTAGTGCATAGTTGACCATATAATATGGGTGCCAATATTATTTTGTTATTTAACTTTTTGAAAAATTCATTTTGTTATTATAAAAGAATGTTAGAAAAAATTTATGCCTTTATTCAAAAAACATTTATTAGCATTTTGCTCATTTCAGGCTATGTGGGAGGCATTGGTAGAAATGTAGAATGGATGCTATAGAATATCTATCATCAGTTACAGCTTTGATTCTTTGCAGACTGAGGGATGCTTTATGTAGATCTTTGTTATGGTATCGACTAGACTGATATAGTTAGCCAGCCACTGCATAGATTGTTTTCCAGATCATTACAGTCTTATCTATTTGCCTACTCACTAGATCAGTTGTTCATGGAAATACAGTATAGTGATTGAGAAAACCAAGGACATACACAATTGATATGTAAGTTGTCATTTATCATTGGTTGGTGTGTCATTCATTATGCCCTCTTAGAAAGAAGACAGTGTTACTTAGGAGAAAATAAAAACAATAAGATATAAAGCAGAAATAATGTTTTTTAAAAAGCAAAAGATATTTTATGATGCAAATGCATTAAAAATCAAATTTTTCTAGCTCATCAGTAGCTTAGGAAAGTAGGTACAATTTATAGGCTACCATCTTTCAGAAATATTTTAAGAAGATTTCTGTCTTCTCAGATTGTGATCAAAGGGAATAAACTACACTGTGCAGAGATTTTCATTAAGGTGTTTTTTCTCCAATCCATAAATTAAATAGCAATGTGATACAGAAGAAAATAATGACTTACATATTAGGGCTATTACAAATGAATATAATGTCCCAAGGCAGGAGGTTAAGATAAAAATAGTTTAGCCTTACTTTTATATGTATGCCAGAGCAACAGAACTCCATTATCACTCCAAATGTATACTTTCCTTCTTAAATAAATTCTTACATAAGATGGTTTATGCATGTGTGGACATAACCAAGTGCTATGACAACTATGGAACAAAACTATATTCACATTTCAATTTTTTATTATACTTTTTATTTTGTATTAGTTAATGGAAACAGACTTCCAGAGAAGCTCTATAGAATAGTGTTAAATTTATTTTTCTATTGATTTTGTTATATGACAGTGAGAATTTCTTAACAACATGAAGGAAACCATAGAATTATAAAGCTGGAAGAGAGGTTGAGGTCAAGATGGCTGACTAGGTGCAGGTATGTGCGTCCTCCACAGAGAGGAACAAGAATAGTTTAAGTAGGCATATTTTGAACACATCATCTAGGAGAGAACACTAAGATTACCAGATACAGGAAGCACCAGTAAGTAAGGAGAGGTTTTGAGGCAGCTTGCCTGGCCGGGGACTAACTGAGTTGGAAGAGGCTCCTGGACGTGGGGAATCAGTAAGAGAGAAATCCTCAGGGCTCCACATTCTGAAACAAACTTTTACAGTCTTGGCTACAGGAGAAACCCTTGACCTGTTAGAGTAGGTAGTTAGGTAGACATGAGCAGGAGAATAAAAGACCCCAACCAGGAATGTCAGGTGATCATCAGGAATGCCAGGCAGTTGTTAAACTGTCTCGCTAAAATAATAATTGGTAACAGCTGGTGCCAGGGAAAGGCACTCTCCCAATAAATAGAAAACAGTTGAAGCTAGTGATCAGCAGCTTTCTGATAAGATCTCAGGTGTTGAGTGACAGGGCTCAAGCATGTTCACTAAGAGGCAAAATGCTGGAGTTTAACTGCTGTCTGACCTTCCTCTAGGAACACTCAACTGGTAAGGGAAAAGCACCTCAAATGAGCATGCACACAACTTCAGTGAACACATGCTGCATGTGACCTCTGTGCTTGCGAACAGCCTGCCCCAAGGGAAAAATCAAGAGAGGGGAAATGGAAACCCTAGAATTATGCCAATGTATAAAACTGCAAGTCAAGGGCTGGACAAAGCATTTGGGTCTCTCAAGTTGCCTGCTTATCCCTCTTCCAAGTGTACTTTACTTCCTTTCATTCCTGCTCTAAAACTTTTAAATAAGCGTTCACTCCTACTCTAAAACTTGCCTCAGTGTCTCCTTATGCTTTATGCCCCTTGACTAAATTCTTCCCTCTGAAGAGGCAAGATCAAGTTTGCTGCAGGCATGTATAGATTCACCACTGCCAACAGACTGATTATGGTTTCAAGCCTGACTTAGAGCACTGCCTAAAGATTTCACAGAGTTGTTGCTCCAGAAGGTGAACCCATGCAGCATCCCACAGGCATCTGAGCCTGGAGCAGCTTCAGCTGAGAGCCATTTTGAGAACCTAGATATCAGTGATATATAGAAATTGCTGTTGCTGCTACACTGCCTTGAGGAGAGAGAGAGAAGATTGTCATCCCACAACCCTTGAGAGGGTTCCTACTGTCCTGATTTGGGCTGCTGTTGGAACTGAGATGTGAAAGAGCCATACTCCTCACAGTTCCTTGTTCACACTCCTTGCCTGAGAGGGATTTTACTCTCTCTGGTTCCAGGCACAAGGCACCATTTTGAGAGTTTAATGCTAGACTTCACCTCCTCCCCACCTTGGACTGAGTTTGTGCTAATGTGGCTGCAGCTGTCACCCAGCCAAGAAGGGACAGACTCTTTTACATTCTAGGATGATAACAACTGACCTGCAGTGGGCTGCTGTGAGACTAAGATGCAAGTGGACTGCACACCCCATGGTTTCTTGCCCATCCTGCCTACCTAGGAGTGGCCCCTTTCTGGTCTCAGGCCCAAGGTATCATTTTGAGAGTTTAATGCTGGGTCACATCCCACTGTTGGGCTGAGTTCGAGTTGGCATGACTGCAGCTACCACCTGGCTAAGGAGGAACAAAGAAACCGGGCTCTTCTATACATATCTAGAACAATACCCATCACTCTGTCATGGGCTACTATGAGACTGAGACTTGAGTGAACCATACTGCCCACAGCATCTTATCCATGTTTCTTGTCTAAGAAGGGCCCTGCCCTCTCTGTTCATAAACCCAGTTTGCACCATTTTGAGAGGTTAACACTGGACTGTGTCCCACCTTGAGCTGAGTTTGAGCAAATGTGATTGCAGCTACCACCCAGCCAGGGAAGGGATGAGGAGACAAAGATTTTCTAAGCACACTTAGGACAATAATCGCTGCCCTGCTATGGGCAGCTGTGGGACTAAGAACTAGCCCACACAACCCATCAGAGCTTCCAGCAACACCAGCATAGATTTCTTGGGACCCAGTGGGTGGCTTCACCACTTCTACAGCCATGACCCATACCAAATCAGCTGTCCAACGGTCTAAGAACCAACTCACATGTCTGGTCCGCCTCTTCCATTTCTGGTTTCTAAACAAGCCACCTGAGGGTTCAAGAATCAGATCTCCAAGACCCACTAACACTAGAGCCATTGTAAACTGCTCTGGGGCCTTAAAAAGGGGCCTTATATACCCATTGCTGCCAGCACCAGGGCCCAAAGATTAGCTCAGTTGACATCCAAGTCATCCCCCAAAACTTTACCACTACTTCAACTAATAACTATACCCTATTCAATTGAGGAAATCACAGATACCACTTACCCTGTGTATTGCAAAAGAAGTAATGCAAAGATCACGCTACTACAGGCACCCAAAGTCAAAGAAAAGTACATTAATCAACAATATACATATAACTTCAGGGAAAATTTCTCCCCTACAAAAGTAATTTCAAATAATTGAAACAGGCAATTGCTACATCAGATGCACAGATACCAGTGGAAGGACACAGGAAACATGAAAAAGCAGGGAAATATGACACAACCAAAAGATAAAACAATTGTTTAGCAACATATCCCAGTCAATAAGAACTCCTAGAAATGTCAGATAAAAACCTCAAAATACTGATTTTAAAGAAGCCCAGTGAGATGAAAGAGCAATCTAAAAGGCAATACAAAGAAATCAGAAAATCAGTTCAGGATGTGAATTAGAAATTTGCCAAGGAGATAAATATCTTTAAAAAAAAAAAACACACACACACAGAGATTCTGGAACTAGAAAATTAATTGACAGAAATAAAGATACATTTAACGCTTCAATAGTAGACTATATAAAGCAGAAAACAAGACTGTCAGAACTTGAAGATAGGGTTTTTAAATAATCCAGTCAGAAAGTAATAAGGTAAAAGAATAAGAAAGAATAAACAAAGACTTCTGGGATTACATAAAGTGACTGCAAGTACAAATTGTCAATATTATCAAGGGGGAAGAGAGATTAAAAAAATGTAGTAAATCCATTTGAAAAAATAATTGTTGGAAACTTGCCAACTCTATTAAGAGCATTAGACATCCAGATATCGGAGACCTAGTAATTCTAAGAAAAACATATTACAGAAAGGAATTCACCAGAGTATATTATATTTGAATGTTTAAAGTCAAAGTGAAAGAAACAAATTTTTAAATTAGCAACAGAAAAATGTCTAGTCACTTATAAAGGAAATTCCATCAGACTTCCAGCAGAAACCTTATAGGCCAGAGGAGAATGGGATAGCATTTTCAAAGGGCTGAAAGAAAAAAAAAAAACAAAAAAACTGTAAGTTGAAAATTTTATATCCTGCTTGAATAAGTGTCAAAAATGAAGAAGAAATAAAGTTTTTCCCAGACAAGCAAGCACTGAGGGAGTTTGTCACCATGAAATTGTCCCTATGGGAAATGCACAAACGGATATTAAACATGGAAACAAAAGGTTGATTTTTACCATCATGAAAACACATGGAAATATAAATTTCACAGCTTTTATAAAATAGTCACAAAAAGGAGGAAGAGGCAGGAATGAAATGGCAACATAGCAGAATTTCATCAAACCACAAAACAAAAAAGAAAGAAAAGAAAATAAAGAATTTATAAAACAACCTGCAAAAAACAATATGACAGGAACAAAGCCTCACATATAAATGTTAACTTAAATGTAAATGGCTCAAATGTGCCATTAAAAAGATACAAATTGGCAGAATGAATATAAAAAAACCATGATACAACTATATGCTGCCTCTAAGAAACTCACCTTACCTATAAAGACATGTAGACTGAAAGTGAATGGATGGTAAAAGATATTTCATGCAAACAAAAACCAGAAGCAAACAAGAGTAGCTATACTTACATTAGAATAAACAGACTTTAAATCAAAAACAGTAAAAAAAATGAAGAAGGTTATTATATAATGATAAAAGGATCAGTTCAGCCAAAATCTTAAATATACATGCACCCTACCTCTGAGCACCCAAATTCACCAAACAAATATTACTAAACCTGAAAAGAGATAGACAGCAACACAATAATAGTGGGTGACTTCAACACCTCATCCCCAGTACTAAACTGATCATCAAGACAGAAAATTAAAAAGAAACATTGGACTTAAAATGGACTTTAGACCAAATGGACTTAACAGTCATTTATACAACATTCTATCCAACAACTGCAGAATATACATCAACACATCAAATATTCTTCAAGATAGATTACCTCTTAGGCCATTAAACAATTCTTAACAAGTTTTAAACAATCAAAATCGTATAAATTATTTTCTCAGACCACAGTGGAATAAAGCCAGAAATCAACACCAAAAGGAAATTTGTAACCTAAACAAATAAATGAAAATTAAATAGCATGTTCTTAAACAATCACTGCATCAATGAAGAAATTCAGATGAAAAAATTTAAACATTTTTTGAAACAAATGAAAATGAAAACAGTGTATCAAAGCCTTTAGAATACAGAAAAAGCACTGCCAAGAGGGAAGGTTATAACATTAAATGCCTACATAAAAAGATGAAATACAAACTAACAACCTATGATTGCACTTCAAGGAACTAGGAAAACAGGAACAAACTAAACCCAAAGTTAGAAGAAGAAAAGAAATAACAAATATCAGACCAGAACTAACTAAAAAAGAGAACAAAAAATTACAATGGATTAATGAAAGGAAAAGCTAATTACAGTGGATTAATGAAAGGAAAAATTACCTAGGAATATTGTATCAAATTCTACCAAACATACAAAGGACATTTGTATTCTTGGTAACTAAAAAATACCTGGGAATGTCTTTAACCAGGGAGGTGAAAGAGCTCTATAAAAATGACTACAACCCACTAATTAAAGAAATCGTAGGTGGCACAAACAAATGGAAAAACAGCCCATGCTCATGAATAGAAAGAAATCAATATTGGTAAAATGGCCATACTATCCAAAGCAATTTGCAGATTCAATGCAATCCCTATGAAATTACCAGTCATTTTCCCAGAATTAGAAAAAAAAAGTCATAAAATTTATCTGCAACCAGAAAGACCCCGAATAGCCAAAGCATTTCTGAGGAAAAAATAAAGCTGGAGGCATCACATTAGCTGACTTCTAATTATGCTATAAGGCTCTAGTACCCCAAACAGCATGGTACTGATATAAAAATAGTCCTCCTGAAACTATTTTAAAAAATCCAGTCCTGCTGAAACTACTAAAAAAAGTCACAGAGGAGGGAATTCTTCCTAACTAATTCTATGAGGCCCATATCACCTTAATATCAGAACCAAACAAGGATCCAAAAATTGAAACTACAGACAAATATCCCTGATGAACATAGATCCAAAAATTCTCAACAAAATACTAGCAAGTTAAATCCAATATCACATCAGAAAGATAATACAGCATGATTAGGTGGGATTTGTTTTAGAGCTGCAACAATGATTTAACATACGCAAATCAGTAAATGTGGTCCATCACATAAACAAATTAAGGGCAAAAACCATATCATTATGCCAGCAGACACAGAAAATGCATTCAGTAAGATGCAGTATCCTTCAGGGTAAAAATCCTCAATAAACTAGACATAGAAGGAGCATATCTCACCTTAATAAAGGCTGTATGCAACAAACACAGCCAACATGATACTTAATAGGGAAAAGTTAAAGCATTTCTGGTAAGAACAAATACAGGAGAAGAATTCCCACTTTTGCCGCTGTTATTCAACTTAGTACGGAAATCCTTGCCAGAGCAAAAGACAAGGAAAAAAAAAATAAACGACGTCCAAATTGGAAAAGAGGAGTTAAAAGTATCCCTATTAACTGATGATATAATCTCATACTTAGAAAATCCTAAAAACTCCATTGAGAAAACTCTCAGATTTGGTAAATGAATTTAGAAAAGTCTCTGTGTACAAAATTATCATACTGAAGTCAGTAGTGGTATTTTTTGTTTTGTTTTGTTTGAGATGGAGTCTCACTCTGTCACCAGGCTGGAGTGCGGTGGCACAATCTCAGCTCACTGCAACTTTCACCTCCCAAGTTGAAGCAGTTCTGCCTGAGTCTCCCAAGTAGCTGGGACTACAGGTGCATACCACCACACTCAGCTAATTTTTGTATTTTTAGTAGAGATGGGGTTTCACCATGTTGGCCAAGATGGTCTCGATCTCCTGACCTCATGATCTGCCTGCCTTGGCCTCCCAAAATGCTGGAATTACAGGGGTGAGTCACCGTGACTAGCCCAATAATGTTTTTATGCACCAGTAACAGTCTAGCCAAGGACAAAATCAAAAAGGCAGTTCTATTTATGATAGCATCAAAAAAAATACCTAGGAATATTTTTAACCGAGGAGATGAAAGAGCTGTATAAAAATAACTACAAAATACCGATTAAAGAAATCATAGGTGACACAAACAAATGGAAAAACATCCCATGCTCATGAATTGGAAGAAATCAATACTGTTAAAATGGCCATACTCCACCAAGCAATTTGCAGATTCAGTGTAATCCCTGTCAAACTACCAGTTTTCTAGAATTAGAAAAAAAAAAATCATAAAATTTATATGTAACCAGAAAGACCCCAAATAAGCTAAGCAATCCTGAGAAAAAAGAATAAAGTTGGAGGTATCACATTAGCTGACTTATAATTATACTTTAAGGCTATAGTACCCTAAACAGCATGGTACTGGTATAAAAATAGATACATAGATCAATCAACAGAATAGAGAATCCAGAAATAAAACCCCATGCCTACAGCTAACTGATCTTAAAGTCAATAAAAATGTACACTGGGGAAATGACACTATTCAGTAAATAGTCCTGAGAAAACTAGTCATATGCAGAAGAATGAAAAAGTCAGAAAGCTAGAAATGTTGGTAAGGATGCAGAGAAAAGAGAATGCTTATATACTGTTCATGGGAATGCAAATTACTACAACCTTTCTGTAAAACAGCATGGAGATTTCTCAGAAAACTAAAAGAACTACCATTTGATCCACAATCCCACTGTTGGATATATACCCAAAGGTAAATAAATCATTATATCACAAAGATTCCTACATTTGTATGTTTATTATGTCACTGTTCCACAATAGCAAAGATAGAGAATCCACCTAAGTGTCCATCAATGAAATCCTTGATAAAGAAAATGTGGTGTACACACATATATACCATGGAATACTACTATGCCATAAAAAAAGAATAAAATCATGCCTTGTGCAGCAACATGGAAGGAACTGGAGGCACTTATTTTAAGTGAAATAACTCAGACACAGGAAGACATATACTATTAGTGTACATCTATAAGTGGGAGCTAAACAAAGGGTACATGTGAACATACAGAGTGGAATAATAGACATAGAGACTGTAAAAGCTGAGAAAGTGGGAGGGGAGGTTTGAGGGCTGAAAAATTACCTACTTGATGCAGTGTTCACTATTCCAGTGATGGGTACACTATAAGCCCAGACTTCACCACTATGCAATATATGTATATAAGAAATGCTACTTGTTACCCCAAAATATATAACAAGTTAAACAATTTTAAAGCTGGAAGAGAATGTATTTATCCTTTAATGCAATTCTCGATTTTACACATGGGTAAATTGTGGACCAATGATTTGTCAAAGTTCATATAACTAGTTATTTTTAAAAATCACAAGTAGAACAGATTTCTTTTGGGTCACAATCTAATATTCTTTCTATAAAATAAATTGCTGCCCTGATATTTTGGTGATAATAATGTCTGATTTAGTATTTGGTGTGAAGGCTTTATGTTATATTCTTTGATAATGCATTGACTACTTATCATAAGATATATGGCTTTTAGATCAAGCCCAATCGCAAATTATACAAAATCTTCTTCAGTGTCTGGTAGTTCCTGGAATAAATAGAGGTTTGTGTAGATTAAAGAGATAGGGAGGTGCTACCATGCCTGTCTTAGTGGGACAGCTATAACAAATTAGCATAGGCTGAGTATGTTAGACAATAATAAATTATTTCTTACAGTTCAGGAGGCCCAGAAGTCTATGATCAAGGTGTCTGTTGATTTGGTTCTATTGATGGCTCTCTTCCTGATGTGCTGATGGCCATCTTCTCCATGTATCCTCACATGGAGGAGAAAGAAATCTCTCTTCTTTTTATAAGGGCATTAATCCTGTCATGAGGGCTCCATTCTCATGACCTAATCTAATCCGAATTACCTGTCAAAGGTTTTACCTTCAAATACATTGGTGATTAGGATTTAACATATGAATTTTGGTGAGACAGAAACATTCAGATCATAACTTTGCCCATGGAAAACAATTTCCAGCATAGACCAAATTCAGACACATGAGAGACATAGGAAAACGCTTAATGTACAGAAAATATTGCTAATGGTTATCAAGTTCATTCATTCCTATAAACACATTTGCACTGAGTACAAATGGCCAGAAATTCATAGTGGGTGATTTGGTTTGTATTTGTGTCCCCATCCAAATCTCATGTCAACTGTAATCGTCACTATTGGAGAAATGGCCTTGTGAGAGGTGATTGGATCATGGGGGTGGATTTTCTCCTTGCTGTTCTCATAATAGTGAGTGAGTTCTAAGGAGATCTGGTTCTTTAAAAGTGTGTAGGACCTCCCCTGCTCTTTCTCTCTCCTGCTCCAGCCATGTGGAGTGTGCCTTCTTCCCCTTTGCCCTCTGCCATGATAGTAAGTTTCCTGAGGTCTCCTCAGTCATGCTTCCTGTACAGTATGTGGAACTGTGAGTCAATTACACCTCTTTTCTTTATAAATTGTCTAGTTTCAGGTAGTTATTTACAGCAATGCAAGAACAGACTAACACAATGGGCAGGAGAGCCTTCTTTTTTCACTTGTCAAAGTGTTTAAGTTCAAACTTTTATAATTATGATTTTCTTTTCTTTTTTAAAAAATAGTCGCCATTTACTCTTTCTGAGTATGAAAATAATATACGTTGTCTGTAAATGTGCTGAGAAACTGAAAAGAAAGAAGGAAATACCACCCTGAGCAATATAGTGAGACCCTAGCTCTAAAAATAAAAAAAAATTCTGGACATGGTGGTGCATGCTTGTAGTCCCAGCTACTCAGGAGGCCGAGGTGGGAGGATCTTTTGAGCTCAGGAGATTGAGGCTGCAGTGAGTCATGATTGTGCCACTGAACTCCAGCCTGGGTATAAGAGCGAGATTTCGAGAGAAAGGAAGAGAGGAAGCGAGGAAGAGAGGAGTGAAGGAAGGAAGGCAGGAAGGAAGGAGAAAGAGAGAGAGAGAAGGCAGGAAGGCAGGAAGGAAGGAAATAATAAAAATCAACTGTAATCTCATCACTCTAAGGAAGAAAACCATTCTAAGGTTAAGTATTTCTAATATTGTGGAATATGAATAGCATAAGTACATGATCTTTTTTTCCCCCAAAAGACAAAATAATTTTCAAAGGGTTCAGATTAAATAAGTGCTTTATGGCAATTTAATTAAGATTTCTTCATGCGACTAAAGTTACAGAACATAGAAATGCTCGAAACATAACAATGAGGCCGATGTGGTGGCTTACACCTATAATCCCAACACTTTAGGATGCCCAGGTAGGCAGATCTCTTGTGGCCAGGAGTTCAAGATCAGCCTGACCAACATGGTGAAACCCTATCTCTACTAAAAATACAAAACAGTTAGCTGGGCATGGTGATGCACACCTGTAATCCCAGCTACTCAGGAGGCTGAGAGATGAAAATCACTTGAACCCCAGGAGGCGGAGGTTGCGGTGAACTGAGATGGCACTACTGTACTCCAAGCAAGGTGACAGAGTGAGAGAGTGAGAACCTGTCTCATATATATATACATATCTCACATATATATATAAGATAAAGGCAGCATATGAACATTTCTAGAATTTTATACTTGATTGTAGCGAGAGAAAATAAAAACAAAGTATTTTTGTAGCCAACAGATGGCTTTAGAAAGGAGATTGGAAATGTCAGGCATACTTAACACTGCATTTAATATTGAAGTGCTATTGACCAGTCACTCTCAGATTTAGATTTAATGGTCAGTTTTTCAGTGTTTACTGGACAGATTCCTCACCAGTTAAGACATTTCCATCATTCAAGTTATTAATGATGTTTACCAGTAGCAAGGTGCTTGTTGTATTTAGATTAGCTGTTCCACTCTGAACTTACTCTCAGAGATAGATGCTATCACACATCCTCTCTCAAACAATCCAAATGACTTCCATTGGCTTAGATCCACTTATTTCACCTCAAATAATCTTTGCACTCCTTAGAATACCTTTATAACAGACAGAATACAATTTGCTTCAAATGAGACACCTTTTGAAAGAGTACAGTCTAATTGAAACTGTCTCGAATGTCTTTATTCTAGGCAGTCTCTATTACAATATCTATTTTAATATACACTTTATTTTTCCCATTTTCTAGCTGATTAAGATTGTGAAACATTAAGCAAAATTATTATACCTTTTGCTTTTCAATATTCTAGACAATTCAAATGGTCAACTTATTTTTAAAAATTCATAATAAGGTGAAAATAAATTAATTGTGCATATATTTTCTTCTTAAAACTGATAATACGTGAGAATGCAGGACTAATGAAGTTCTGAATATTAAAAAATGCAGATTTTTTTTCAGAATATAAAAATATTCTTTTTCTTCCCCCTCAGATATGGCTTTCTTTATACTTTATTTTTAAAAAATATTAATTTAGGCTCTTTTTTACTTCCTTTACATTTTTAAGGCAATGTACTATAATCACAAACCGTTGGTATTTATTGGATTCACTACTATGAATGGACAGAATGCAGAATAATATAAAGTTTGAAATCAGGTTCTAGCTTCATTCCTTACCCTGTTCTTTTTATAACACTTTCAACTTGACATCATTGATTCTCATCCTTTCTCACTTTTCCTCCAGAGAATCAACTCTCTCTTCCGAGTTTATTTCTCCTTACAGCCCATTCCTTAAAAGTCTTAATCCACACACACTTACACACACAGACACACACACAGAGAGATATATATACAAACATATATATACATACACACATATGTATATTGATTGTTGTGCAATTAACACATGAATAAATTACCACTGTGAAAGATTCAAACCATACAGAACCATATAGAGTAGAATGCTTAAGTCACTCTCTCACTAGCCACAAGTTCAGTTTTCTTAGCAGAGAGATGTCATGTTAACAATCTAGGATAAGGATTTCTATCTTTTTTCTGTTTGTGTATCTATACATGTATCATGTTAAATAAAAATGAAGCCGTTAAATAAAAATAATATAACGTTCATTGTTCTGTGACATATATTTTCATTTAACAGTAAATTTTGGAGCTTGTTTCAGATTCTTACATGGGCCAATCTCTCTTTTTTTAATTGTTATATACCATTCCATGATATTTGACACTTGATATTTTATTTAAAATTCTCCTCTTGGTTTATATTTAGTTCTTTTCTGATTTTTTAATAGTTTAAATAATACATAGTTAATACCTATGTGCATATATTATTGTGCACATATATTTCTTTGGGATAGATTCCTTGGAGTCAAATTCTGAATGAAAACAAGAATATTTACATTTTGATGACAGCTGAGAAATGGTTCTCAAGTTAGTTTACATACTCATCATCATTATAAGACAATGCCTGTTTTAAAAAATCTTCACCAGTACTGAAGATGAACATTAGTATTAGTCACAATTCAGTCAGGATAATAGAAACCATGTCAGTTATTTAAATAGAAAGAATACAGTACAGGAAATTGCCTAAACAGGTATTGGAAAACTGAACAGGCAAAATAACAAATAGTCGATGCAGGATGAAACTACAGCCCCTTTTAATTTTAAGGAAACGAAGCAAAGAGGTTAAAACTGTTATCACCTAGTCTGGGTTCCGTGGCTCACACTTGTAATCATGGCACTTCGGGAGGCTGAGGTGGGCGGATCACTTGAGGTCAGAAGTTCGAGACCAGCCTGGCCAACATGGCAAAACCCCGTCTCTACTAAAAATACAAAAATTAGCCAGGCATGGTGGTGCATGCCTTACCCAGCTGTTTGGGAGGCTGAGGCAGGAGAATCACTTGAACCCAGGAGATGGAGGTTGCAGTGAGCAGAGTTTGTGGCACTGCGCTCCAGCCTTGGCAACAAAGCGAGACTCCGTCTCAAAAAAAAAACTATTATCATCTAACAGCTTTGAGTATGGACCTTACAGAGCTGGGACCGAGATTAGAATGGAAGGGGTGCCTGCTCAGTTGGTAGAAGAACATAAAAAAACAAAATTGCAACATGTGAAGAGCTGAAAATGTCTGGTAAAAAATTAGAAAAAAAAGGCCAGGCACGGTGGCTTAAGCTTGTAATCCCAGCACTTTGGGAGGCCAAAGTGGTCGGATCACTTGAGGCCAGGAGTTCGAGACCAGCCTGGCCAGCATGGCATAACTCCATCTCTACTATAAATATAAAAATTAGCTGGGCATGGTGGTGGGCACCTGTAATCCCAGCTGCTTGGGAGGCTAAGGCAGGAGAATCACTTAAACCCTGGAGGCAGAGGTTGCAATGAGTGGAGATGGTGCCATTGCACTCTAGCCTGGGCAACGAGAATGAAAGTCCATCTCAAAAAAAAAAAAAAAAAAAAAAAAATAAACTGAAACCAACTGTTCTTTCCAGAATGAAGCATTATGGTTGGAGCAAAGTTTCAAAATACAACATGAAAAGCAAATCAACCTGAGAATAACAACTAAAATTGAAGGAAGTTCTGCAGAATCTAATTCAAGGATGAAATTAAATGAACTATATGACACAGGAAGGTGCTGGAGTAGTCTGAGTCCTAAAAAAGGCTCAAAACTAATAAACTAAAGCCCTCTTCCAGTGCAAAGACCAATATGGAGAATTTTGTAGGAATTTAGTCAAATTTGAGAAGGACAGGGTGAAAATAGGGGGGCAAAAAGATGATTTAAGATCAAGGTTGTGCTAACTTTTACCGTAGATCTCAAGAGTAAATATTTCAGGCTGTGCTAGACACGAAGTCTTTATCACAACTACTAAACTCTTCAGTTACAGCCTGAAAGCTGCCAAAGGCAGTAGGTAAACCACTGGCTGTGGCTGCATTTTGATAAAACATTATTTACAAAGCAACTTGTGGGCCAGTTTGTCTCATGGGTTAATATGTTGGAAGAGAACAGACAAGACAGTTCTCAGGAAGTGTAAAGACATATATTGATCATTTTTAAAGTAACAAAAGTGGAAACTCTGAAGCGGTGAAGTTAAAATTTCACTTGACCCACTATTGCCTCCTATAAGTATAAAATAACTCATCTCACTTTAAAACAAAGAAAAAAGGAAAAAAACGATAAAAAAGAAATGATTGTGATCAGATTTTATAAAAGGTTATAAGATAATAAGAATTAAGTACATAATAATATACATCTAGACAGTTGTGGAGTCCTGCTAAATAAGCAACAATGAGGAAGGGGCCCAATGTTGGGGAGAACAATTGTTTTGAGAAACGGCTCATGATAGACAACCCGCTGGCACAACAGCCTGTTCCCAAATACCTTCCTCCACATGTAGCCTCAGCAGCATGACCTCATTCATCATGTTGCCCCTCCAGCATGACCCTGTAAAACAGTCCTCCATCCCATGCATCTTGGCAGAGAGTCTTCTCTCTGCTGTGCTGTGCCCACTGCACTCTTGCAGTGTATCTTCGTACTTTAATAAGCCCCTCCAGCACAACTCTATAAAACTTCCCCCCTGCCCCTGCCTTTTGGCAGACAGCCTTCTCTCTGCTGTGCTGCTGCTCATTGCATTCTTGCAATGTATCTTCATACTTTAATACATCTACCTACCTTTCTTTACTCACTACTGTCTTGGTCTTTTTTTTTTTTTTAAGACACAGTCTCACTCTGTCACCTAGGCTGGAGTGCAGTGGCTCGATCTTGGCTCTTTGCAACCTCCACCTCTCAGGTTCAAGCAATTCTCATGCCTCAGCTTCCTGAGTACCTGGAATTGTAGGCATATGCCACCATACCTGGCTAATTTTTAAAATATTTTTAGTAGAGTCAGGGTTTCACCATTTTGGACAAGCTGGTCTCAAACTCCTGACCTAAAGGAATCTACCTGCCTTGGTGTCCCAAAGTGCTGGAATTACAGGCTTGAGGCACTGAGCCCGGCCCTTGACAAATTCTTTTACTGTCCATAATGCTGGCCCCAAGCAGTTATACCTGTGACAGCAATGAAATCACAGGGAATGATATGTTCAGATACTTTTAAATGAGATAAAAGAAATTAGAAAAAAATATAAAAATTAAAAAGCTATAAACACAAACAAATATCAAAATTAGAAAAATTCCAAACTGAGGTGTTTGAACTTGAGAAGATTTGAAGAGATATGTTAGAATCAAAAAAAGAAATTAGAAATTAAAGAAGAAATTTCTTGCAATAAATACTAAATTAAAAGCTACATAAGAGAGAATACATACAATGGTTGATATCTTAAGAAAAACAGAAAAATATAAAGAATGTTTTCCAGTAAAAAAAAAAATTTACAAAAAGCGATCAGGATTAAAAAATAGATTCTTCCCCCCCAAAAAAGAAAGCCAAGGCATATGTGTGTGTGTGTGTGTGTGTGTTGAAAAAAAGAAAACCAAAGCAACTAAAGCAATAGAACCAAACAAAAACTAAAAAGCATAATTCACCAAAATGTTGTCATCATGAAATCAATCTGAAAATACATATGGAAATGCTCATTGTGTGCCTTGGAAAACTGACCCAAATTACAAATACCGATATATAGTTCAGTAAATTATTTGACTTTAAAGTTTTATATATATACATGTGTATATATATATACACACACACACACGCACACACACAGACACATACATACATATATAAGCACTTAGACAAAATAAAGACTAAGTCGCAAAAAATTCAAACAAAATTATATTGTCATCATGCTTTATACCATATGTCAAAGAAGTAATAAGTTACTCAAGGAAATGTGAGCTTAGGATGTTATATCTAGTTAAAATGACCTTTGATTCTAAAAGCTGTCAACAAAACTTTATGAATGTTCAAGAACTCATGGAATATTGTTCCTTGTGCTCTCCTGTATTAGTCAGGGTTCTCCAGAGAAACAGAACTAACTGAAGATAGATATAGATAGATAGATAGATGATAAATAGATAGATGATAGATAGATAGATAGATAGATAGATAGATGATAGATAGATAGATGATAGATAGATAGATAGATAGATAGATAGATAGATAGATAGATAGATAGGTCGATCTTCATCATGAGAAATTGGCTCACAAGATTATTAAGGTTGGGGAGTCTCATAGTTTACTATCTGCAAACTGAGGAACAAGGAAAGCTGGTGGTACAATTCTATCAGAGTCCAAAGGCCAGAGATCCAGGGCAGCTGATAGTGAGTTGAATCTGAAGACCTGAGAACTGGAGAGGGTTGGGGAGAGATTGTAGAGGACAGGGAGAATCCAAAAAGATGACCTTGGTCTAAGTCTCGGAGTCTGAAGGACTGGGAACCAGGAACTCTGATGTCCTGGGGCAGAAGATGGTTATTTGAGATCAAGAAGACAAAGAGAATTCTCCTTTCAGCCTTTTTGTTCCATTTGAACCCTCCAAAGATTGGACGAGGCCTGTCCATATTGGTGAGTGTGGACTCACTCAGTTCAATTCTCTTCTCAAAACATCCTCAGAGACACACCCAGAAATACTACTTTATTAGCTGTTTGGCCATCTCTTAGTTCATTCAGGTTAGTACATAAAATTAACCATCACAACTCCCTACTGAACCTTTTAGAGAACAAGCTTCAGGAACTGAAATGGTTGGAGAGGCGTTAAGGAAAAGATTGGTAGATCTTCAAATGTCACATAATTTGAAGACCAAAGAAAACGAGAAGTTCTTAAAAACAAGCATCAAAAAGGCAGATTATTTTCAAATTTGCAATGATTAGACTTACAGCTGAATTTTTATCAGCACCAGTGGATACCAGAGATGATAGAAAAATATATTTAATCGGTTAGAATAAAGTAATTGTAAACCATCAATTCTACACTTAAGGGAAATCACTTTTAAGAATTATTTATAATGAAAGTAAAGAGATTTTTAGGCAAACAAAACTTGAGAGTTAGCCATGAAAAGATCCTAACTAAAGGAATTTCTGAAGGCAGAAGAAAATGATTCCAGATAGGTGGTCTGAGATGTAAGAAGAAATTAAGACCAAAAAACGTGGCAAATGTGTTGGTTAATCTAAGTATATTGACCCTTGAACAATATGAGTTTGAATTGCCCAGGTTCACTTATATGTAGATTTTCTTCCACCTCTTCCACCCCCAAGACAGCAAGACCAAGCCTCTTCTCTTCCTCTTTTACCTCAGCCTACCCATGGGAAGACAATGAGGATGAAGACATTTATGATGATTCACTTCAACTTAGTTAACAGTACATCTCTTTTCTCTTCCTAATAATTTTCTTAACGTTTTGTTTTCTCTTGCTCGCTTTATTGTAAAAATATAATATATAATATGTATATAATACAAAATGATGTGTTAATCAATTGTTATGTTATCAGTTAGGTTTCTGGTCAACAGTAGGCTCTTAGTAGTTACATTTGGGGGAAATCCAAAGTAATGTGTGGATTTTTGACTACATAGGGGGTCGGTACCCCTAACTGTCTGCATTGTTCAAGGGTCAACTAAATAATCAAACATTAATTGTATAGTGCAACACTAATACTATCTCAGATTTTAAAAAAAGATTTTTAACATCCGAATAAAACTAAAACAATGAAAATAGCAACTAAGTCAGCAGAGTCTGGGACTGTGAGGACAGGAGCCACTCATTGGGGGGATGAAGCAGAGTACTTCAGTATTTAAAGGTAATTACTATGTATTTGAGTTTTTGTTTTGTCAACCTGTGGATAGTGTACATATTTTATAAAATTGTAATATGTATATATTTTTGTATTAATACAAACAAGTGTTTAAAGGAAAAACCGCAATTCTCATGGTTGGTTCAGATCAGTAATGGTATTCTTTAGCAAGTTAACTGAAAGATATATTTCATTCTCAATCTCCTGTCAAATTTGTCAGTTGTGGTATACTAATAAGAAAGTACGATTTTTTTTTTTCAAAGATCCTGATGTGTTTCATGCTGTTCAAGCCAAGTGTAAGAAAAAAATGAATTTTATCTTTTTTTCCTTTGAAAGTTACAGTTGGAACAAAACTGAAGTCAAAATGATGTGGATAATTAACTACTTTCTTTATTTGCTATGGGATTTCTCCAGCTAATATCGAGCCTCTTTTTTCTATATATTAAGATAATTACAGTCATTAGTAGTACATTGTGGTAGAGATACTATCACTATCATAGTTTCATATGAACATTTTCGTTGTACCTAGAGTGAGAAAATGCAAAAGTTTGTCCTCAGAGAGCTTTAATGCAATGATATGTTAAGTCAGCTCTTGGCATGAGGAGGGAGAAGCAGAGACAATGGAAAAAGGAGCTTGCAAGCTTTAAATTTAAATGAATGTTAATCATGAAAAACACTGATTAAAGTGTAATGATGTAAAAGTTAATCTAGGTAGTATGTAATTAACTCAAAATTACAACCATATATTGTATGTGTAATCACATCCTAAGAAACATATTACATATAAAAAAATGAAACTGCTTTACCAGGGTGCTTATGGGAGTCTGCTGACGGATAGCTATACCAATTTGATAATTAACTTTTTAAGGCTAGTTCACATTTTGTGTTCCTAATTAATGCCTACTTAATTTTTGATACATTCTATATTAGGTTAAGTGCCAATTAAACACTGCATGCTCTAAGAGTAAAAAAATTCTGAAAACCTCAAAAACATGCGATTTTATCCTTATATCACTGAATAGAAATCTATTCAGTGACTAAGAATATCATTTTCTCACTAACAACCTAATAAATGTATCCTTGAATAAAATTACTAAAAAATAATAATGTGTTTGCCTGTGATGACCTCATGAATTCAAGTGATCGGGATGATCATTGTGATGATCGTTTCTAATTATGTAGTCACTTGTAAAAGTTCCTTTAAGCAACTTGCACAGCATCCATGAATCATCTCTGCAAGGTTTCGTCAAATGTACTAAATTATGTCTTCATCTGCAAAGGAAAGTAGATTTCAAGCAGTCTTGAAATCTTATCCAAGAACACGGAAGACAGAATGCCAATGCAGACAGACCAGGAATCAGAAGACATTGAGTGAAACACGGAGCAAGTTTCTGTTTTATCTTAAGCCTCAATTTCCCTCTACATGTAATGGGAATGGCAATATCTGCCTCTTAGAGGGGTTGTTAGGATTAAATAAGCATGTCTTGACACATAGCAGACAACAATTACAACAAAAAATATTCTCACTTACATTTGCCTCAAAAATAACCTAAGTTTTTTGAAAATATAAGCGTGTACCTGCGATTCTCATAACAGTGCTGTGATTGATACTTTTCTTACCATTTTACAGATGAGAAATCTAAGATACAGAAAGCTTAAGTAACCTACCAAATGTTAAACAGCTAGTGACTGGTAGAGATGAGTAAAGAATCCAGGTAGTCTGACTCCAGAACCCGAGCTCTTAGCCACTGTGCCATACAGTTCAGTAAAGATTAACTGGATTTGTAGGTAATTTGCTATCACTGTTCCTGCAGTGTGGCTTTTTCTTAAAATGGTATGCTCTTAAGTCTGTAGGATATTGAATGTTGTGTACCCTATGCTTTTAACACCTCCTGAATAATTAGGCAAATTTTCCTGAATGTGCAATTAGAAGTATCTTAAACAAAAAAGAAATAAGAATTAACACATTGTAAGCAAATTTATTTTTGTTTATCATATACATTTTTTTAAGTAAATTTTTATTAAAGTATCAACATGTATAATAAAGTACACAAATTATTAGTGTATAACTAAGTGAATTTTAAAGGAAACACATTGAGGAACCAGCACCCACATCAAAATAGATCAGAAGTCCACCTTTTCTTATCCACTACTTAAGTTTGATTACTATTCTCTAAGGTTGATGACTATTCTGATTTCTAACATCATATTATTATTATTTGTTTATTTTTGAAATGTGTAAATAGAAACATACCTTTTGAACAATCTTTTTTTTCTGATTTCATTCAGTTAATATTGAATTTGTAATATTTATTCATTTAGTTGTACCTAGTGGCATCTCATTTTTCTCATTTCTCTATAACATTCCATTATATAAAGATACCACAATTTATTAATCCATTCTACATCTCAGATATATATATATGTCCATCTTCAGTAAATACTGCCACTGATTTTTACAAGAGTTGTACCAGTTTATATTCCCACAAGTAATTGCTTCATTTCCTCACCAGCACTTAAAGTTATCTTTCTTCATTTTAGTCATATTGCTTGAATTTGTGGTAGCATTTTGCTGTGGTTTTAATGAATGATGGTTTGAAGACTTGACATTTTTACAGGCAATTTTGCTGTCCCAACTTCATTGGAAAGTTTTTGTTCAAAACTTTCTATTTTGCTTGAGCGTCTGCTTCTTATTATCAAGTAGTTCATTGTATGTGTTGCAAATAATATCCCGCACTCTGTCTCTTACCTTTCCATTGGTTTAATGATGTGGTTTAATGAAGAATAATTTCTATTTTTAATGTAATCTACTATCTTTTCTTTCATGAGTAGTGCTTTTGTTACCTATTTTAGAAATCTTTTCCTACTCCATGACATAAAGTTATTGTCTTTTACTGTTTTCTGGAAGTTTTACTTTACCTTTCACATTTAGAAATTTTACCTTTCACATTTAGAAATTGATTTTTATGTAAGGTACAGATCAAAATTCGTTTTTTAGAATGTGGATATTCAATATGCCTAGCACTCTAAAATTCATAAACCACTGAAGTATTTTGTAATAAGTTAAGGGTTGATTTATATGTTTGATTTTTAGGGGTTAATTATTCTGTTTTTTTTTAATTTATTTATCATTCACACTACTTTTCTTCTTTTTTCTTTTCTTTTCTTTTCTTTTGTTTTTTTTTGAGAGGGAGTCTTGCTCTGTCTCCCAGCTAGAATGCAATGATGCAGTCTTGGCTCAGTGCAACCTCCATCTCCCAGGTTCACGTGATTCTCCTGTCTCAGCCTCTCCAGTAGCTAGGATTACAGGCACATGTCTCCACACCCAGCTGATGTTTTATTGTTATTATTATTATACTTTAATTTCTGAGATACATGTGCAGAACATGGACCCTTAGCTCCCCATCCTGCAGCAAGTCCCGGTGTGTGATGTTCCCCTTTCTCTGTCCATGTGTTTGGTTTTCTGATCTTGTGCTAGTTTGCTGAGAATGTTGGTTGCCAGCTTCATCTATGTCCATGCAAAGGACATGAACTCATCTTTTTTTATGAATGCATAGTATTCCATGGGATATAAATGTCACATTTTCTTTATCCAGTCTATGATTAATGGGCATTTGGGTTGGATCCAAGTCTTTGCTATTGTGAAGAGTGCTGAAATAAACGTGCTTGTGCATGTGTCTTTATAGTAGAATGATTTATAATTCTTTGGGTATATACCCAGTAATGGGATTGCAGGGTCAAGTGGTATTTCTGGTTCTAGATCCTTGAGGAATTGCTAAACTGTCTTCGACGGTGGTTGAATTAATTTATACTCCCACCAACAGTTGTAAAAGCATTCCTATTTCTCCACATCTTCTCCAGTATCTGTTATTTCCGGGCTTTTTAATGATCACCATTCTAACTGGAGTGAATTGGTATCTCATTGTGGCTTTGATTTACATTTCTCTAATGACCATTGAAGACGAGCTTTCTTTCATATGTTTGTTGGCCACATAAATGTCTTCTTTTGAGAAGTGTCTGTTCATATCCTTCACCCAGGTTTTGATGGGATTGCTTGTTTTTTTCTTGTACATTTGTTTAAGTTATTTGTAGATTGTGGATATTAGACCTTTGTTAGATAAATAGATTGCAAAAATTTTCTGCCATTCTGTAGCTTGCCTGTTCACTCTAATGATAATTTTTTTTGCTGTGCAGAAGCTCTTTAGTTTAATGAGATCCCATTTGTCAACTTTGGCTTTTGTTGCCATTGCTTTTGGTGTTTTAGTCATGAAGTCTTTGCCCATGCCTATGTCCTGCATTGTTTTGCCTAGGTTTTCTTCTAGGGTTTTTATGGTTTTACATCTTATGTTTAAGTCTTTGATACATCTTGAGTTAATTTTTGTAAAAAGTGTAAGAAAGCGGTTCAGTTTCAGTTTTCTGCATATTAGCCACATTCTTTTTCTTAGTAGAACATCTTATCTTGTTGAAAAGGTTTTTCTACATGATTGTTCAAAAATGTCTCATTCTAGGCACTTTTAATTTTGATAACAGATTTTAGAGTTATTTGCTAATTTTCACACAGGCACAAAAAAAGCCGGTGGAGTTTTTATTAGAATTGCATTTTATCTTTAAATCAATTTGTGAATAAATGGCATTGTTGTAACACTGGGCTACTTTAAGAAAAGGATATTATTTCAATTTATTTATATCTTCTTTACTTCCTTTTGATAAAATCTTACTTTGGTATATAGAGCTCATTTTTACATCTTTTCTTAGATTCATTTCTCTGTATTTAATAGTTGCGGTCCTTTCATAAATGGTATCTTTTTAATCAAATTTTTCTGTATGCTTGCAGCTAGTATATATAAATTAATTGAGTTTTGTATAATGAACTTATATCCAAAAACCTAAGCTGTACTTAATAATTAGAATTATTATAATTTACCTGATTATTTGTAATTTTTAATTAATACTGTTATATAACCTCAAAGAAGTATAGTTTTATTAACTCTTTTGCCTTTTTAAAACTGAGTAGTCAGACCAGGCCCAGTGGAGTGGTTCATGCCTGTAAATCCTAGCACTTTGGGAGGCCAAGGTGGGTGAATCACAAGGTCAGGAGTTTGAGACCAGCCTGGCCAACATGGTGAAACCCTGTCTCTACTAAAAATATAAAAAATTAGCTGGGCGTAGTGGCAGGCACCTGTAATCTCAGCTGCTTGGAAGGCTGAGGCAGGAGAATTACTTGAACCAGGAGGTGGAGGTAGCAGTGAGCCAAGACTGTGCCACTGCACTGTAGTCCTGGTGAGGCGACAGAGTGAGACTCTGTCTCAAAAAAAAAAAAGAAAGAAAAAATGTTTGTTGGAGCCCAGATCCACATTTAGCATCAACTTACATGAGAATCACAAGTTTATTATTGTCCTGAAACATTTGGCCTGCTTTAAAGCCAAAAATCTGGTGTACTTTAGATATTTTTATTTATATAAATAATCTAGGATTATTGCTTTATGCGTATTTCCAGAATAAAACAGACATTTTAATCATATTGGGTTATAGTATGATAAATATATCAGTTTAAATAAGTTTAACTTGATTTGAATCTCCTAATTATTTCTTAGATATCTTTTTGCTACTACTGCCTTAAAAAACTTAATTACAAAGTAAAACCTCTATTAATTACTATTCTGTGCTAGGAAAATGTTCTAAGGCATGTATTTCTTTGCCATCAGGTCAAGTTCAATCATTTATTTGACTAAAATGAACTATACTGAAACACAGACTTATCTTAATACATTACTTCCATTACATAGAATAATCTCTCCCGTGAAATCAGTATTCATAAAGACTTGCAAAATGAATTAATCTTAGCTTTCTAAGAAAAAGAAAAAAAATAATATTGGATAGATCTTAAGACGTTTACTTGCAAGAAGATTTTTCTTAGTTTCCTTTTGATTTTTATTACATCAATTGAATGAACCTGATGGTGGAGATGAAAGGAGAAAGGTGATAGTTTAAATCACTTCATATTGTTCATTCACCATCAAATAGTTTAGACTAATATTACATGTATATACACATATATACATCCATACACATACACATATATACATATATGTACTAATACATATATCCACATATACATATTAGTTAAACAATTAGACTGATATTACATATATTCATACACACGTGTATATACATGTATACACACGTGTGTGTGTGTGTATATGTATATGTCTTGTGTTGAAGAATCAGGTTATGCTGTATTAAATAAAAATATTATGAGTGTTTGCTTTTGGAACAGAACTCAGAATTTTTACCTGATTGTATATATCTTGTGTTGAAGAGTCAGGTTATGCTATATTTTTTTATTTTTTATTTATCTTTATTTTTTAAGATGAAGTTTCACTTATTACCCAGGCTGGAGTATAATGGCGCAATCTCAGTTCACTGCAACCTCCGCCTCCTGGGTTCAAGTGATTCTCCTGCCTCAGCCTCCCAAACAGCTGGGATTACAGGCACCTGCCACCACACCCAGCTAATTTTGGTATTTTTAGTAGAGATGGGATTTCACCATGTTGGCCAGGCTAGTCTTGAACTCCGGACCTCAAGTGATCCGCCCCTGTTCGCCTCCTAAAGTGCTAGGATTCCAGGCATGAGCCACCATGCCTGACTAGGTTATGCTATAGTAAATAAAAATGTTATGGATATTTTTCTTTGGAAATTGAATTGAGAATTTTAACTTGATTGGCTGGATGTGTATAGTGGTAGGTTAAAGATAAAGGACAATTAAGCATGTCCTTTCTGAGTAATTATGACTTTTCAGTTGACAAACAGCAGTTTTTTAATGTCACATTTGGATCAGGTCAATTAAAGAGACAGATTAAATAAGTGCTTTGCCACAGAGCATCTGTAGGCTCTGCCAGGCCCATTGTTTGCATTTGAACAATAAGATTCAGTGTTACAGTTAATTGCAAGTGATAATACTACTTTGAAGACCGTATTAGAGACACAGGCTAATAAATGTTTTTATCATAGCTTTTGTATTCCCAGAGGGTTCTAGTCACAGTAATAAAAGCAAAATCATAGTCTTTGTTACCACATAAACCTAGTTTACATCCTTTCTATATGCCTTAGTAGCCAACTTAGATAAAATCCCTGCAGATCCGGTAAAAATGTGGATAAACAAGACTAACTTCAAAGAGTCTGAGCTGATACAGTAACAATAACGAAGTGTGGCTTGGCAACTTATCCCATGGGAAAAATGTTCTATAAGGGCTGCACATTTTTTTCAATAAATGTTTGTACTAATGAATACAATTGGGAATTCTGTCATTGAACTTCACTGTTCTCAAATGCTTTGTCGCTATGCATATATATAAGTTCTTTATTTGGACGTGACATCAAGGATTGATGTCTGCATATCATGTGAAGTATATAAATATATAACATCTTACTGGTCTTTTATCTGATCCTCATTTCATGTAAAACTAACCTTCTGTTACTGATCCCTGTCACATATTTTTATCTATGTTAATGTAAGCCAAAAAAGATTGAATTTGCGTGTTAGGATAATATCATTAGAAATAATGAAGTTACTATCAGATTATTATTCAAGCAGAATTATTCCAAATTGATTGAAAAGAGAAATGAATACAAGCAAAAAGATGAGAACAAGGACTGTCAAAGTCAAAGGGCATCTAGTATGTTTTATCTGTATTCATGCAGAGTTTTCTCGACAATGTGTTAACTTTTTATTTAGTTCAAGGTCCTGATTTAGTTTTGATACAAATAGTCAAAAACTTTATATATCCTCTTGCATTGTTCTGCAGATAATTCTACAGATTTAGTGGACTGAATCCAAGTGGGTAGGATTTGCACCAGAAATGTAAGTGTAGAAGTCCCTGTTGTTAGCATCCTCAGCAATTTAAACACTGCACTGTAAAATCTCAGCCCTTGTCCCAGAAAGACTCTGGGTCGTGGTGGAAGGAAGAAATAGTGAGGCAGCTTTCTGTATCTGTGTGTAGGAGGAAGCTCTTTCTTTTAATAAGCAGACCTTTAATCTCCAGAGCCCATTTCCCCAGCAGTCAGTTCACTTAGAAAAATAAAATGTCATTTAATTGGCAGAAAAATTGCTTAAATTCTGTGTTATAAACTCTAAGAAATACAATCTGTAGATGGAAAAGCAAAGAGAAAGGGATGCAAATTAAATTTTAATTATAAAGATGATTAAAATGTAATAATATACAAAATTCAGCTAGCTCCTTAGTAATTGACACAAAATGATATAACTTTGGGATATATAATCACAATCAAACTAATATTATAAACTTAAAAAATAAATTGCTTAAAATTGATGCTTAGGCTTCATTGTGTTGACAGCTATCTACTCAATCTGTAGAGAATGCTAATTTAATAGGAATGACTTGCATTGAAAAGTCAGTTCAGATTTTAGGTTAATTGGCATCCACTTAACTTGTGAAGTCTACCTTGTTAAATACAAATGTTTTAAAAATTAATGCCAATAGATGTGAGAAAACCATTTGACACAAGGCGGCAATTAACTACAGTATATAAAACCAAAATTCAAAAGAGTCTGGAAGTTGGTAAAGATGCAGACTTCTTTACTTGCCCTTGAATTTATAAATCAATCGTATGTCAAAATGAAGTATAAGAAAATAACCTGCCAAATCATATATGGCAGAAATCAGAAAATCCAGAGGAAATGGAAGTGCAAAGATTATAACAGAAAAGAATGAAATAATGATGAAAGACGTCCAGATATTCTCAAAATAGTCATGTACCTGTTTTAGCCTACATCACATACTTAAATTTATTATTATCTAACATTTCTGAAGATTCATCTTTTATGCATCATGCTTTTGTTAATATCAAGTCATATTACATAGGTATATTTTAGTCTAGAGGATTATACTCATGAAAAACTTTAGTACTAATGATTATAATAGCACGTTTCTTCTCTCTTTTCTTTCTGGATCTTTCGTATTTGAATTCAACATACACTAATTCATAGTCTCCTGAATTTGAAGTAAGCGCTGTAGTGGTTACTCGGCATGCATCTCTCCTAAATCAAATATCTACATAGATAGGAATGAAAGGGTTTTACAATTTTTGGAGGACTTTTTCTGTTGACAATTTCTCAAGAGTCAGTGAGGAGAAATGCCAAGTAAGTTTAAATCATGAAAGATGATCTGGAGCCAGGTATATAAAGGACCTTGGCAAAAGGTTCTGAGGAAGCACAGAATAGTAAAATACAGACTGTACATGGAGTTAAGGGCCCGGAAGCTTTTATTCATTTTGGTGTTACCTCAGAGCCATGAGGTTGAGAGAGGTTAAAGAATTTGTGAAATGAACAAATTTGAAATGAATAAGACACAGTTCTGGCCCATAAAGAACCTTTAATATCCTATTTTTTGATATTGTAATGGTAGATTGATTACTAGTCTTATTTAGTGCACTGTTGAGACTGTAAGTTTGGCTGGGTGCAGTGGCTCACACCTGTAGTTCCAGCACTTTGGGAGGCCAAGGTGGGCAGACCACCTGAGGTCCGGAGTTCGAGACCAGCCTGGCCAACATGGTGAAACCCTATCTCTACTAAAAAAATAACACACAAAGATTAGCCAGGCATGATGGTGGGTGCCTGTAATTCCAGCTACTCGGGAGGCTGAGGCAGGAGAATCACTTGAACCTAGGAGGTGGAGGTTGCAGTGAGCCAGGATTGTGCCATTGCACTCCAGCCTAGGCGACAGAGCAAGACTGTTTAAAAAAAAAAACAAAGTATAAGTTCAAGATTCAGTCCACCTACTAGAGATCCTAGCTCTGCAACTTGGTCTGGTTGACTTTGTATATGCTACTGAAATTGTCTGTCCTCATTTCCTCATGTTTAAAATGGGAATAATAATATAAAACACCATCTTATAAGTGTTTTATATGAATAAAATATGATAATTTGTCAATGAGAAATCACTAAATCATATGTTTCCCTCTCAAACAGATTCTAGGTTCCTTTAGAAAAAGAAACCCATGTTTATCGTCACCTGTATCAAAAGCAGCAGTTATCTACTTTTGCAAGACTTACCATTCTTTCATTCATTCAAGAAATATTCCTTGTGTTCTCGTTATCCTTCAGGAGTGGTGTTTGAGACTGGTATGCCAAACAGGCATGGCCTCTTCTCTCTGAAATTATAATCCATTGGAGAAATACTGTCAAGTCCATGAGTAATTTTAAAACAGTGAGTACACATTATTGTAACAGAGGTCCAGTGGAAGAAGTTGAGGGGATACTCAATTTAGATGTCAGTTTTCAATGGAATAATACTGCAGAAAATGACTTTTGACTTCAAATCTGGCAGAAAGGGCAGCAACAGGAAGAAAAAGTATTGCAAACAGAGAGGATAATATGCCCAAAGTGTAGGAGTAAAAACGTATATGCTATAAGAATATGCCTGAGGAAAGTGAATAATTGTAAATATGAGATGAACAGGAAAAAAAGAGGAAGAGTGAGGAATGATATTGGAGTGGGAGACAGGACTCATATCATTCAGGAGTTTGTTAGCCACATTGAGCACCTTTGAGATTATCTTAAAAGAAATTAAGAATACATTAAAGGGTCTAAACATAGAGCTATGTGATAAGATATGTATTTTCTTAAGATTACTCTTGCTGCCTATAGAAAATGGAGTGAAAGCAACGTGAGTAGAAGCAAAGGAAACCATGAGAAGGCTCTTAAGAACTGTTGGAAGGACATAATGTGTCCTCACTATAGAATGGGCAGAGAGATTAGGCAAAGTTTGGTGTTGAAAGTTATTTAGGTTGTCATATTATTATGCATCTTGGATTAATTGGATATGCACAGTAACTAAACACAGAAAGACAGTCAAATGGATAGTAGTATTCTTCAGTATTTATTTATTTTGCATCCAGTTGCTCTATATGCATCCTTGCATTTGATCTTCAAAAACTCCACGAATTAGATAACATTATTATTTTCACTTTACAGATGGAAAAATATGAGGTACATGCTTCAGGTAGGTAACTTTCCTAGAATCACGTAATTTGCAAATGGTGTAGCCAGGATCCAAATCCAGATGGAATAACTTCAGAGTGTATTATCTTAATTAACTTGGGTAGAAAGAGGCAACTTAAAAGATGCATTATTTGAGGGCAAAGAAGATGGATCATATTTGAGACCTGACAAATATAAGAAGATTGCAGGTTAAGAAAATGAAGATAAGGAGGGATACAGCGTAGCACAGTGGAAACAAGACCATGGTTGTGAAATCAGACTTGGATTGAGCTCTCACTCTGTCACTTACCAGCTCTGACCAGGGTCAAATTACAATTAATTACAGTTAATCTTGCTGAGCATTACAGTACCTCATATATAAAACAGAGATAACAATAGGGATGTTGGGAAGATTAAATGATGGAATTTCTGTAAAACACTTGCAAAACAAATTGGTTGGCCTATACTCCATTTTCAATTAATGTTACTACTGTAGTTACTATTATTTTGATTAGGTTAAAATATGAGTTTTGAGTTCAGGGGAAAGGCCTGCCAAAGGTGTTGTCTTAGTTCATTCATTCAGTCTTCTGTAACAAAATACCATAGACTGGGAGGCTTATAAACAACAGAAATTTAGCTTTCATAGTTCTAGAGGCTGGGAAGTCAAAGATCAATGTGCCAGCAGATTCATTGTCTAATGAGGGCCCACTTTCTGACTGATAGATGGCTGTCTCTTTTGCTGTGCTCTCTCATGGCATAATGGATAAGGGACGTCTCGGGGGTCTGTTTTTAAGAGGACTGATCCCATTCACAAGGGCTTTGCTCTTATGACCTAAATACATTCCAAAGGACCTACCTCTTAATACCATCACTTGGGAGGCGAAGATTTCAACATACAAATTTTGAGGGAATGTAAACAATCACTCCATTGCAGGTATCATCAAGGTATAGATGGTACTTGAGAACCTGTGAGCATAGAAAGCTATCTGGGATGATCAAGAAAGAAGAACAGATCTCTGAAAATACAAATCTAATTTGAAAGAGCTCACAAAAATTTATGCATTAAATAATGATATCAAGGCATAAACAGCACAGAGAAAAGGTTAATATTCAAAATTAACATCTCTAAAATATTTCCAGATTTAAAAGAAAAAAATGTAGCTACAAAGAAATGAGCACAAAGCTAGCAAAAGAAATCTCATCATCAGCATGGCAGGTGGCACAGGAAGTGGAGGGTTGGTGCGGGTGTCACCTTAAGGCACTAAAGAAAAATTATTTTCAAGTTAAAACTTTATACCCAGCCAAAATATTGCTCAAATGTGATAGTAAGGGCATTTTTGGATATGCAGTGACTTCTCACATATCCTTTTAACAAGTGTATATTAAGGATCTTTTCTAGAAAAATAAGGAACAAAATAAAAAATAGAAATTCATGGAGTAGGGGCCAGGTGCAGTGGGTCATGCTTGTAATCCCAGCACTTTGGGAGGCCAAGGTGTGTGGATCACCTGAGGTTAGGAGTTCGAGACCACCCTGACCAACATGGAGAAATCCCGTCTCTACTAAAAATAAAAAATTAGCCTGGCGTGGTGACGTATGCCTGTAATCCCAGCTGAGGGAGGCTGAGGCAGAAGAATTGCTTGAACTCAAGATGCGGAGGTTGGGGTGAGCTGATATAGCACCATTGCACTCCAGCCTGGGCGATAAGAGTGAAACTCTGACTCAAAAAAAAAAAAAAAATTCACGGAGAAGGAAATGGAACAGGGAAGAAAGCAATTCAGTCAATCAAAAATTGTTTGTGGGAGGTAGGGAGAAGTGACGGAAAAGTTCAGAGAAAAGAAAATACAGGATGCAACCTATTTAAAAAGAAAAACATACATGTAGATCAATAAAAGCAGAAAAAAAGTAATAAAGTTAATACGCATTTTGCTAAAAACATACACACACACACACACACCCCCTTTTATCAAACTAAGGAAACAGTGCACATTATTTAATCTGATAGGGTCTTGCTCTGACACCTAGGCTGGAGTTTGGAGTGCAGTGGAGTGATCATAGCTCACTCCAGCTTTAAACTCCTGGCCTCATGCAATCTTCCCAGCCCAGCCTCCCAAAGCACTGGGATCTAGGATTACAGGGGTAAGCGAGCTAATGCGCTTGGCTGTGATTCTTAATAATGGGGAGTGGTAGACATTATAGTCATGAAAAATGCTACAAGGCCATGTGACCTCTTTTTTTCTGGGTATAGTCAGTGAAAGACAAAGAAAGAAAGAAAACAACCTTTTGTTATCTACTGGTTATCTGACTATTAAAAAGAAAAAGAAAGAATATACAAGTAGATTCTTAGGATTAATAAGAATACCATAGTAGCTAAGGTCATAAAGTAGAAAACAAGAAAGACATGGAAAAAGAGACAGAAATACAGAGGAAGTCAGACATTGAATTTACTTCTGTTAATACATGCCAAATCAAGTAGATAAGTATTGGTATAGAAGGTTTATATAATATGAATAATAAAGTTGCTATGATTTACATATTAAATTATGCACTCTGAAATGAATAATATACATTCAGTTTTCTGTGGCATCATTATAAAAATGTATACATTATGCCATGTGGAAAACCTTAATACTTTTCAAAGAGTACAGAAGGCAACTCTGTTAGTCAGCTTAGGCTGCTATACCACAGGACCATAGGCCAGGGGCTTTAAATAGCAGCCATTTATTTCTTAAAATTCTGGAGATTGGGAAGTCCAAGATCAAGGTGCCTACTGATTTCTGTTCCTGGTGAGAACTCTCTTTCTAGTTTGCAGATGGTAATCTTCTTGCTGTGTCTTCAAATGGCAGAATGAGACAGAGAGAGAGGGAGCACACTCACTCTCTGGTAGCTTCTTGTAAGGACACTAATCCCGTCATGAGGACCCCACCCCCAAGACCTCAAATAAACCTAATTATTTTCCAAAGGCCCACCTCCAAATACTATCACATTGGAGATTAGAGCTTCAACATAGAAGATTTGGAAGGATGTGAATTTATAGTCATAAAACATTCTCTAATCATAATGCAGTAAGACTAGAAATTAATAACAAAACATTTAAACATTTAACTAATCATGGAAAAATGTAAACATTCTCCTTTAAACAACTCTTGGATAAAAGAGAAAATTTGAGCTGGATATGCAGGATACTGAGGAAATATTAATAATGCAGACAGTACCTACAAGAAGCTATGACATATACCAAAGGCCGTACTCAAAGAAAAATGTAAAGCATTAAATATATCAACTGAAATTATAAATTAAAAACAACTAAATAAAAAATTTAGAGAAAATAATCCAATTGAAACAATAAATGCAACAATAAAAGTAGGCAAAAGGAAGAAACAATCAGATAAAGCAGATACAAATAAGTTAGAAAACAAAAAAAAATTCATAGGCTTAAAAAGTTAATCATAGTTTTTTTGAAAAAAGTATGTAATGTCAACTAACATAATTAAGGAATAAACAGATAGTGTTGGTGTAAGGGGCGGGAGAGAAGTGGAAAGAAAACGTACCAACCAATCCAATATAAATTTTTATGTAGAAATAACCATAAAAATCTCAAAATATTTTAGAAAACAATCTTTTTTTTTCAATGGTTTTACAAATATGTGGAAACCTTATTAAAATGGACACGGGTCTTAGAAATTATAAACAGAACATTTCCTAAGATTTCTATAGAAGGCTGGGAGTCACGGCCCGGAGCAGTGGCTCATCTCTGTAATCCTAGGACTTTTAGGAGCCTGAGGTGGGCAGATCACTGGAGGTCAGTAGTTCGAGGTTATCGTGGCCAACGTGGTGAAACCCTGTCTTGACTAAAATTACAAAAAATTAGCTGGGCATGATGGCATGCGCCTGTAATCCCAGCTGAGCCAGGAGAATCACTTGAACGGGGGAGGTGGAGGTTGCAGTGAGCTGAGATTGATGGCGCCACTGCACTCCAGCCTGGATCACAGAGCAACACTCTGTCTCAAAAATAAATAAATAAATAAAAATAGATTATATAGAAGACAGGGAAACATAGAAGCTAGCTTCTTAAATATCCCAGGTAAGAATGATTTCATTTTGAATTCTACCAAAAGTTTTCAGAACAGATGATTCCAGTACCATTTAAACTGATCCAGAAAGTAAGGAAAAGAAGTAAAGCTTCTAAAACTTTTTTTAGCATATTAATAAAGCTAAGAAAAAAAATGTGAATATCTCTGTATATGCTAAGAAAGAATGTGACAAATTTCAACTATTTTTATTTCAAAACAATCCATCTTTTTTTAACATGACACTTTCATTTTAGCATTCAAAGCTACTCTTAACGCTTGACGGAAAACTTCAGACACATTCATGTTAGAGTCAGGAATAAGGCAGATGACCAGCATTAGTAGTACTCAACACTGTTCTGGTGGTATTAGTTTCCAAACTATTTGAAACGATCATAAAAATAAAGCTATCTGTAGGCTGCACACAGTGGCTCAAACCTGTAATCCCAGCACTTTGGGAGACCGAGACCGGTGGATCACTTGGGGTCAGGAGTTTGAGACCAGTCTGGCCAACATGGTGAAATGCCATCTTGACTACAAATACAAAAATTAGCCAGGCATGGTGGCACACACCTCTATTCCAGCTACTCAGGAGTCTGTGGCAGGAGAATCACTTGAGCCTGAGAGGTGGAGGTTGCAGTGAGCCAAGAATGCGCCACTGTACTGTAGCCTGAGCAACAGAGTGAGACTCTGTCTCAAGAAAAAAAAAAAAAAAGAAAAGAAAGCTATATGAATAGAAGTAATAAGTTTGGATATAAAATTATTAGAATACACCTGTAGTTCACATGTACACAATTGGCATTTAGGTTAACTGTTATAATGAAAAACAGATGCCATTTATAATTACAATAAAAAGATAAGATTCCTTCACGAGTGGGGGAGGGGAGGTTGCAGTGAGTCGAGATTGCACCACTGCGTTCCAGCCCAGGAGACGAGAGTGAAACTCTGTCTCAAAAAATAATAATAGTAATAAGATTCTTAGCAGTATACTGAATAAAATCCTAGATGAGGAACAACAAAGAGACTTTAAAAAAATGTAAAGACACACCTTGTCCTTTGGCAAATGCAACATTGTAGAGACATGTGGTCTCCATGAGTTTATTTATAAAAGTAATGTGATTCCAGCGAAACAGTATTAGGGTTATTATTATTTTTTGGAACTAGAAAATTGATTCAAAGTTTTAGAATGTCAAGGACTCACAGAAAAAGAAAAGAAATAGTGAAAGGCAGAGGCCAACTTTATATTAAAAGATAACACAAAACATTAATAGTTAAAGCTGTGTGGTAGTGATGCCTAGATAGACCTATCAATGAAATAGAAAACCCAGAAACAACACCAATGCATCTGGCTGAATACTGTATAAAATGCAGAGAACATTTCAAATCATCAGGGAAAAGATGGGCTAATAAAACATTAGTGATCCAGATTCGTAACTCTTACTACACTTTGATGCGTTTCCAAGGAATCAAATGTTTAAAAGAAAAAAGTGAAACAATACAATCACTAGAAAAAAATAAGGACTAATTTGTTATGAGCTTAGAATGAAAAAAGGCCTTTCAAACTATGATTCAGAATCCACAAATCATAAAGGGAAAAAATAAAAAAATTGCATATTTGAATATTTAAAAACTTCTAGATAAAATTAAACAACTAAAATATCCATCAGTGACAAAATAGTACTAGACAAACTAGTAACAATAATTGCAGCTGACATCACAGACAAAATTCAGTAATTCTTCCTAATATATGAAGACCTCCTAGAAATTGGGGGAAAAAAGCCCAATAATCAAATAGAAAACTGGATAAGTATGTGTACGGTGAGTTCATGAAAAAGATGCTAGATGTTTAACCTTATTCATAATAAATGTGAAAAAGAGATGCCAACGTTAATATACAAAATTAGCAAAAGTGCAAAGTTAAACAACATATTCTGTTGACAAGGCCATGGAATCAGGAGTTCCCATATGTTCTTGGTAGGAATACAAAATCTTAGAAATCTGCTAGAGGACAATATAGCAATATCTGTCAATATTAATATTACATATATATATATATATATACACACACACACGTTTTATACATGTGAAATTACATATGCCAATGTTTGTAGCACTGTTTCTCATACCAAATATTGGAAATAATAATAGACAAATGAATTCATCCATAGTGGACAAGTTAAATAAACTATGGTACGTTCCATATAATAGAATGCAGCTAAAAATAAAAATAAGAAAGTTCTTTCTATGGACTTAACGTGGAAATATCTTCTGGGAATTTAAAGTGAAGAGGCAAGGGACAGACAGTGAATGTAGTATGTTATATTGTGGGTGGAAGGAAAGGAGGAAATATAAGAGTATATGTGAATTCACTTATTTGTTCAGAAAGAAATGTTGAAAGTACACAAAAACAATTACAATGGCTACTTGAGAACAGGAACAGCAAGGTAAAATCTGCTCAGATATTAAATAAGGATGAGAGGGAGATGGCCGCTGAAACATGTAAATCACATAAAGGTATTACTTATTCAAAAAACTTAAAACCAAATATAGTAATACACATGTGGTAAATGTTACATCTGAGGTATAGCAAGTGCCAGGGAAAAGGTGATGAGTGGACATTCACTTATGTTTAGGTGGTAGGGAAACTTGAAGAGATAAAATCATAATGGTACTGGTACTGGGTCTAGAATGATGAGTAGAAACCCACCAGGAAAACAGGGTAGCAGGAATGTGGGGGTCAGGGAAAAATTTGTCCTTCACTCTCTCTAAAGGTTTGGTGAAAATTACTGAAAAAAGGCCGATTAACCGGAGAAAAGGCATATGCACTTATTCGATCCATTTTATGTGACCCAGGAGCCTTCAGAATGAAGACCCAGAGACAGAATGGAAATTCCGTTTTTATACTTAGGTTAAACAAAGTATGGACCGTTCTGTAGAAATATGATTAGACAAAAAGGGTATGATCTAATGCTAATAGACTGTGAGGAAACCCAGCAAGGCCTGTCTAGATTCTTCTTGGACTGTGGGCAGTATATTCCATCATTCCCTCTGGGTATGTGACAGAACCTTCTCTAGAATGGGAGTATTATGACCTACAATCAAACAAGGTAGGTCAGAAAAAAATTTTTTTTTTTTGATACAGAGTTTCACTCTTGTTGCCCAAGCTGGAGTGCAGTGGTGTGATCTTGGCTCACTGCAACCTCTGTCTCCTAGGTTCAAGAGATTCTCCTGCCTCAGTGTCACGAGTAGCTGGGATTACAGGCATGCGCCATCACACCTGACTAATTTTGTATTTTTAGTAGAGGCAGGGTTTCTCCATGTTGGTCAGGCTGGTCTCGAATTCCTGACCTCAGGTGATCCGCCTACCTTGGCTTCCCAGGGTACTGGGATTATAGGCATGAGCCGCCACACCCTGCCAGGTCAGATAATTTCTGTATGGATTACACAGAAAGGCTGGAGGGGAGTTGGGTGAAGTAGAAGTAACATTTTATGTTTTGTGGCGGGCTTTGGGGAAGAGGATTCTGGTTTTCATGACCTGCCTGGAGGAAGAAGGAGTCTGGTTTCCGTGGCTAGCCTAGTGGCAGTGGGGTGGGGAGGGAGGTGGAAGTGAAGGGCCCGAGATAGGAGGTTTGGAGAAGGTCAGAGAGCTGTTTCTGCGGACTTCATTTTGTAGTAACATTTTCTGAGACCCTGCAAATGAAAATGCATTTCAGATGTCAAAAGACAAAATGACAACAATTTTAAAGATTTTAATTGGCTTTTATTTGTGATTCTAGAACTTGTCAAAAGTTTATTCCATGAAATAGCATGAATGTTCTGATGAGCTTAACAAAGAGGCTTAACTTTATAGAGACAGAAAAGGGCTGTTGAAAGCAGAAACAGAACGAAAGTGGATTGGTCATTTCAAAATTAATTTCCTCATAAAGGTTGACACACAGGATACTTCTTTATCATGCCAGCTGAAACGGGCCTGTTTGAGGTTATGGCTAATTATCTCTTCTGATTTTTTGGAAAGTCATATAAACAACTTAGTTTTGCCTTGGTGGCGGGGAACTTCAGCATGAGTAACTTCATTTGGTTTGGTCTCTTTTGCCTAGTGCAAGAGCTCTGTTCAAACAAATGGCCTCCTATCAATTTTACTGAACAGGGTCATTTAGGCTAAAACCATATGTAAATGTGCCGGGATTGGTGGGAGCTGAAGATTTTCCAGCCTGACAGTGACCCTCAGTCTCTCCAAAATGAAGCAAGTAGAAAGTCTACTACACTTTAGAAATGTCAGTCTGTGAGTTTATTTCTCATTCTTTTGGGATAAATATCAAAAGTTAGATCTTTATTCATATCCAAGTTATTAGTGTATGAGTGTATCATGTTCTGTCTACAAAATTAACAAAGTTAGCCCTTCATTGCTAACAACCGTCCTCAGTTCTTTTGCCAAGGGTGTGATGGATTCAAGGCTGAACAATCTTTATTTTCCTTCTGGTTTGCTTTTGTGATGATTAGCAAAGATTTGATGAATGATGGAATCAGTCCCAAATCATGGAATCATCTTTCATCCTTCTTCAAATTCAGTGTCTCACCAAATTCCATCCATCTGCTTTCTAAAATTTTCCTATCACCTCCCCCACCTTTGCCCATTTCCTCTGTTACTGACTTCTTTCACCCTGGCAAAGATCTCATCTAGACCCTTCTCTCATTTCGCTCATCCAGATTCATAATTTCCAAAGGCATTTCTCTTTCTCAGGTTTCTTCACCTTCCATTTTGAGGACACTGTCACAGGAAATTGTAAGGAATATTCACAAACCTACCAGGTTTAAGAATTTTTCTGAGGCATCCAGTTACTCTTTAAGGCACTTTCTGAATTCTCTTCCAGGACACATTTGTTTTCTTCCTGTATTGACTGCCAAACAGTGATATTAATATGTCATAAACTTGGAGTCCATTACTTCAAAATACGTCACAATTTGAGTAGGGAATTCAGGCAGAGCTGAAGTTCCCTTTTTACCTCAAAAAAAAAATTTTTTTTTAACCAAAAAAATTAACAGTACCGTCAAGACTGCCTGGGTAATTTGTAGGCTATTTAGGAGAACAAATTGTTTTCAAGCATTGGTAGACAGTGTAGAAGAATCTATTTACATTCAAATTATTTGCTAATTACAAATCATTATTAGCTATTAACTAAGAAAAGCCACTTAAAGATAACTACTAAGCAACGTTTTGTTAGACTGGTTCTATTTATGGGGACAGGAACATGATAAAACTGAGGTTAAAATAGTTCAGAATCCATATTTTATTTCATCAATTCAAATACGCCTCTCATTATTTCCACCAGGCCAAATGCTTGTGGTTTTTTTGGACCTGCAAAATATCTCCATACAGAATAATGCATATGAGAGAAAGCTGACAAACTGAATTTGAGAAGTCAGATCCCTCAAGGTTACTCCCCAACTAGACTATTTCTCTGGATTTTTTCTTTAAAGCCTATAATCATGCAGGTAGAACAACACAATCCCAGAAAAGACAGCTGCAGAGGAAGCAGGGATAAGCATTTGTTTTCACTTTGAAAACATGAGCTCACTGCCAACAGGTTTTGGGCCCTTGTACAAGTCTTTCCAGAATTTCACAATGACTTCAGTACAGAAGAAGAAATGATGGCCAAAATTACCTTTGATTTAGCACATTGTTTTTCAAGTCTCAACAGACAAAAGTCAAAATAGTTGTCCTATCATCTACCGTAGCGATTACCTTAATGGAAGAAGGAAAAGAGCTCTGCTTTAATCCCTATGATTCTGTTCCGGAGCAGTATAAGCCCAACTGATTTCAGTGCAGTACCGCAGTATCTCTGGTTCCATGTCATGGAAAACACATAGGAATACCAGCAAAATTCTGGTTTTGACATACTTTTGGAATTAATCATTCTGAGATAATTGGTGGAAAATGATGAGAGTGAATTCTTTATGTAAGTAGTTTGCAAACTGTAGTACTCTCTAGATGTCAAGTGAGGTTATTACTACCTGAAAATGGACACTACTAAACATAGAAACCCAGAATGATCTTCTCAGGTGGTTGTACAAAGACACGACAAGATATTTTTAAAAAGAGAAGGCTCTATGTGCCCCACAAACACATATTACATAAAAACTGTGTATGTCACATCAAAGATAGCATTTGTTCTAATGTATGTGTGTAAACTTGGGTGAAAGGAGAGGGTAAGATGGGTGAAGAAGGACCACCTAGATAGATATATAAGTAATCTCTAATGTTTCTGTTTCTGTGTGGAGTAGTGGATTGAGAGGTTTTGAATATATTTTTAAGGCAAACAATCAAGGAACCAAATAGTACCATCTATGGAATTAACAAAACCTGCCATAAATGAAGAATTATGACTCATCTAATTATGTGCACCAAATTTGTTAGCAAACAGTCCCCCGAAATACGTTAGCAGATTACTTAAAGAGGGCATTTTTACTCTGATCAGCTAGCTTTCAACTGAGCTCAGTAAAGTTATTTTTGTCTGTCAGCTGACAACATGCATTTGAATTTCTTGAGTCTTTAATTCTTCTACCAGAGATCCCATGGTTCGCTATGTTCCCCAAGTAGATCAGCAGTTGTAATAAAATACAAGGCCTTCACAGTGGCAGTATAAATAGGAGCCTACCTAATGAATGTGCTAACTGTTGTATATCTGAAGGCATTATTACTTTCTTGTTTGTTCTTTAGTACGATAATAAAAGACCCTGTGATTTCAGTCTCGATCAAGAAAAACTGTTTAATGAAGTAATGGATTAAGTCAGTTGTTTGGCATAATGTGGCAAAATAAATATTTGAACAAATGACTATTTAAAAAAAAAAGATTTCATTGGTTTCTATAGACAGTGGGTGTTATGCTATTTAACCTACTGGTTATTATTGGCCAACTACTAACACCATGCATCTATGAGCCTCTATTAGGGACATTTTATTTTTTAAAAGATAGTATAAGAGAGACGAATGTTGTCTGTTATGTAACAGAGTTCTCACAACCTTTCCAAATGCATCCTTCTTGGCTGTTTGCTGCCAGGTTTAGACAGCAAAGCCAATACTTACAGATGATTCTGTTTCCCCCACTTTGCCATAGATGGCCTGACGTAAAAAAATATGACCTTCAAAATAACTGGGAATCCACCCGATTTAAGAGGTGGTATATTAGTCCATTTTCATACTGCTATGAAGAAATACCTGAGATGGGTAATTTATAAAGAAAAAGAGATTTAATAGACTCAGAGTTTCACATGACTGGGGAGGCCTCACAATCATGGCGGAAGGTGAGTGAGGAGCAAAGGCCTGTCTTACATGGCAACAGCAAGAGGGTGTGCAAGGGAACTGCCCTTTACAAAACCATCAGATCTCATGAGACTTATTCACTATCAAGAGAACAACATGGGAAAAACCTGCCGCCATGATTCAGTTACCTCCCATCAAGTTTCTCCCATGACACATGGGGATTATGGGGAGCTAGAATTCAAGCTAAGATTTGGATGGGGACACAGCCAATATAGGGACATACCATATTAAGTGAAATTATTTTTATCTGAGTCATTTATGTCAAATACCCATGCAAATTCTAAGACATTCTTTTATATTAACTTTCATAATATTACACAATATGTAATGTTAACTTATTTCCATAGGTGGCTGAAATAATAATGGACAATTTTTTGGACACTGCTTTATTTTTTTTTAATTGTTTTTAGTTTTTTTTTTTTGAGATGGAGTCTTGGTCTGTTGCCCACACTGGAGTGCAGTGGTGCTCTCTCAGGTCATTGCAGCCTCTGCCCCCCAGATTCAAACAGTTCTCCTGCCTCAGCCTCCTTAGTAGCTGGGATTACAGGCACATGCCACTGCACCTAGCTAATTTTTGTGTTTTTAGTAGGACGGAGTTTCACCATGTTGGCCAGGCTGGTCTCAAACTCCTGACCTCAGGTGATACACCTGCCTTGGCCTCCCAAAGTGCTAGGATTATAGGCATGAGCCACCATGCCTGGCTGACGTTGTTTTATTGAAATATTTTGAAATAGGTGTGGGAAGTAAGAAGAAACATGAAACAGGAAACAAACAAATGTACCCTTCTGGTTGTTGTGAAGTGTCAAAAAGCAATGCCCCAAAATGAGGGTCTCAGAAGCAGCTTTCTCTGACCTTCTCCTGCACTCATAATTCTGGCCCTTTCTCCTCCCCTGAGGCTAGCCGTGGAAACTAGGATCCCTTTTCCATAAGGTAGGTCGTAGACACCAGAACTTCTTTTTTCAAAGCCAGCCATAAAATGCAAAAATGTTACTCAAAAATATGACCAAAATCTACAAATATTACTCTAATATTTTATCCCTTGCCTTTCTATGTAAAAACTGGCCATAAAGCAATTATTTGACCTACCTTGTTTGATTGTCGGTCACAAGATTCCCATTCCAGAAAGGGTCTTGCCCCACCCTAGGTGTAAGGAATGCTGCACAGAGAGGCTAAGAAGGACGTAGACAGGCCACATGGGGTTCCCCCAGTCTCTTAGCATTAGATCCTACCCTTTTGCCCGATCATATTTCTATAGGGCTGTCCGTACTTAGTTGAACCTAAGCATAGCAGTGGACAGTTTCCCCTATATCCTTAGGTTTTCATTCTGAAAGCGCCCCTATCATGTAAAACTATAATCAAATAAATTTGTATGCCTTCTCTCCTGTGAATTTGCCTTTTGAAGTGATTTCCAATGAACTTTCAGAGGGTGAAAGGGAAGTATTCCCTTGTCTGTACACTGTCTGTACCATCATCAGGCAGCAGTAGAAGACACACCTCTATGACTCTTGGCTCACACCTGAGTAGAGATTGCAAGTTGGTTCTAGAGTGCCCAACTGAGCGGTCAAGCCCACTGCCTGGCTGGCCCAGGACTTGAAAATGTCCTGCCAAAGGTTTTCTGAAGGAAGAGAAAAAGATTGCTTTTGGGATTTCTTCTTTGGAGCTCTGTAATGCATAAGCTTATGAAAGACTGAGAAATCCTACATAAAGAAATGTTAAATTTTGTTTAACACAGAATGCTTCTAAACACATATAAAATGGAATTTTAATTTTGAGAAATATCCGTTGAATTTCCATGAAATTTGTTGGGTTGTATTTTAGAAAATGTAGGTTTATATAGAGGCAATTTGTGTTTTTTTTTTTTTTTTTTTTTTTTTTTGGAGATAGAGTCTTGCTTTGTCACCAGAGTGGAGTACAGTGGCACGATTTCGGCCTACTGCAACCTCTGCCTCCTGAGTTCAAGTGATTCTTCTGCCTCAGCCTCCCAAGTAGCTAGGATTACAGGTGTACGCCACCACGCCCGGCTAATTTTGTATTTGTAGTAGAGATGGGTTTTCACCATCTTGGCTAGGTGGTTTTGAACTCCTGACCTCATGATCCACTCGCCTTGGCCTCCCAAAGTGCTGGGATTATAGACGTGAGCCACTGCCCCTGGCCATGTTCTTTAGTAATGATAATAAGGTGTGAGAAGAAACATTCAATGTGGGCAAACAGAGAGGGATAAAAAGTGATATATCGACGGCATCAGGTCCATTGGTGAGAGAACCAATGAGCAAATTAGGACTGATGAACATATAGTATTTTGATATGTATGTGAAAATAGGCATATCTGTAAATGTATATGACATTTTTAGGAAATTACAGGAAATACAGGATTTTATAAATGGAGCAGGCTTTTTGAAAACTGAAAATGCTATTCTCTATTTTTCCAGAAAGTTTATCTAAGAATGGACTTGGAAAGTGATTCAGAGAGAAGGATTCCTGTGTTCCTTAAATAAATTCATCAATAAAGGCCAGGCTCTGGCTCAAGCATGTAATCCCAGCACTTTGGGAGGCTGAAGCAGGCAGATTGCTTGAGGACAGCCTGGCTAACATGGTGAAACCCTGTCTCTACGAAAATTACAGAAATTATCCAGGCATGGTGGCACATGCCTGTAGTGCCACCATGGCTACAGGCCTGAGGCTGAGGCAGGAGGATCACTTGAACCCAGGAGGTGGAGTCTGCAGTGAGCTAAGCTTGTGCCACTGCACTCCAGATGGGGCGACAGTGTGAGTGAGACTCCTTGTCAAAAAAAAAAAAAAAACAGTAAAATTCATCAATACACACTATGAGTAAGTAGAGACATTTATATTTTATGCCACATCGCAGCCATGTTTTGTACCAAGGGTTGCATATGACCCATTTCTCCTAACTTACTAATATTATCCTCTTTGGGCTGCATTAGTCGATGGTAATGGAGTCTGGAGCAAGTGTGGTTTAGCAGCTTAGGTCTGTTCCCAAAAGGAATGCTGGAAGCACCAAGGAGAATGTCAAGCACTTCATTTTACATTTTCTCTGTAGATGTTGCATATTTATGTGAGCCACTGAATAGAATGTAAACAAGGGGGTAGATGGTTAGCATATTTTTGGAGTAGTTGTTTTTCTCCAAAGCGGAGACTTAATGTCAAGGCTCCTTTTGGAATTCAGGGAGAAAAAGAAAAACTTCAAAACACTAATGGGAAAAAGTGTCCTGTTGTGTAAATGCTATAAATATTTAACATTATAAATGTGTCTGTGAATCACAAAACAATGTGCCCAATAACAATTACTTATTTAATCTTTTGTCAAAGATTTATTTTTTAAAGAATGGCATGAAGGAGAGAGAGAAAGAGAGCACATTTACACCTCTTTATTACCTTACAATAATCACTTTCCATGAAAAACAGCATTCAAATTCTGACTCAGAGAGGGAATAACTGAGAAGATTGCCTTTCTTGGAAGCAAAGCTTTGATGTGTTTAATAACAAAAGGTCCGTGTCTGCCATGGAAGTGAAAATGATCTGAATGTCTGTTGCAAGGAATAACTTCTCCACAAGCTTGGGACATTTAAAGTTCTCTATCATGAATCTCTCAGTCTCTCTCTCTGTCCCTCCCTCTTTCTCTCTCTCTCTCAGGTAAATATCTGTCATGTATATGCATAGTACTATATGCTTTCATAAAATAATTTAATAATAAAATAATAGCTACTACTGACATTAAAATAACATAGTATAAGCAACATTGACAGATATTAAATACATACTAGGTGAAAATTAGCTGATGATACATAATATCATACTTATAAATGAATGCACAGACTTCCCCTCAATTCCTGTGGCCTTGATCGTTTTGCTGTACCTGTCTCTTCAAAGCAAGCATTCAACATATCACAGTCCAATTCCCCTTTCTTTCCAGCTCTTTTACTTGCATACCTGTTTGAGTGTGTTATTTGAAAATTGCATTGGAAAGCTTTGTTCCCTGAAACAGGTTGATTTCATGAATAATAAGAATGACTTGACTACATTGCCTTAGGATTCAAATTTCCCATAAGGGAATCTGTTCTACGTTTCTCCCTATCCACCAGAGTTCAGAGATAGCAGCAACAATATTTGGGGTCTGTTAAGACTCTGGGTATTTCTTTTAAAAGGATGATGCTTTAGTAGCATAACTGGAAAGCTGAAAATTATGCCTAGTGTGGATTTGAGCAAGCAACTCTAGGAGTATCTAGTCACACTGTGTCTTTTTTGCAATATCTGGGGTATTTTAGCTTGAGGCTGAACTCATATGCAGTTGTAGGTCATGGTCCTTCACATCTTCTTCATCCACACAGTAAGTGGAATGGCCTTCTCAAAACATAGACCTGAAATGAAAATGGTTACTAAATGTTCTTCCAGTTTTGCTTATACTTTTCTGTGTCACCAGAACAGGAATTTCCTTGCCAAAATATGAAGCTCTTCATACTAAGTAGGTATCTGTTGTTAGTGGTTAAGAACATACTCTCCTTCAGAATACTAGAGTTAAAGGCGTGATTGTTTTACATAATTTGTATTTGAGCTTGGGAAAGTTATTTTTCTTCTCTGAATCTACTTCTCCATGTGTGAAACATGAATAAAATATTACCCACTCTATGGGGATTAATGAAAATAAAATGCATTCAGCATAGTGAGTACATGCTGGCATGTAGAAAATTAAAAAATTATTAGCTATAATTGTGATTTGAACTGGATTTAGAGAAAATATGATAATAATTGCACTGGCAGAAGTAGATTGGTACTGTGTCCTCAAGTTGGGTTGGGTCCTGTTGTGTACCCACTAACAAGGCCATAAGATTCTTTAAAATGGAGACTAACAAGAAATTTGAAATTCCTCTTTATACGAGGATCATAACTCCTCTACCTCTGTTGTTTACATATAATAATAAGGATGTGATTGATTTACTGGGCATTGTTGGCTATTTATTAATTATATGTATAAATCAGGTATAATATAATTTTCACTTTTTGGCCTTTGAAATGTCATAAGTGCTTTTTCCCTAACTTTTTCACTGTTCCTGATATATGTGAAATGAAAATGAGGAATTTTAAAGACCACAACTTGTCAAATGGCATCACAAGACCATATGCACCAGCCTGAGTAGTGGTGTCATTCCTTTCATGGTTCTTTGATGTGGACACACCCAAGAATCATTAGAACATATTAATTATATATACTATTTTTCACTTATTATTTCTTCCAGGACAACTTTCCATAATATGCTATGCAATGCTTAATTGGACATTTTAAAGAAATAATTATTTCAGGTTTAATTAATCATAGCCCTTGTTGGCATATGTTGCATAACTCTTAACTGGTTAAAAACTTTTAGTTCTATGACAGTAGAAACAAGCTAACAAAAGAAATCTTAAAACCACCATGAAAGCTTAATACTTGCCCCTAATTTTATAAACATATCAAAATAAATGCCTTGGTTTCCTTTTTGATTGCTCAGTAACTGAGTTATGCATGTACAGCAGGCCTGTCTCACAGAAGATCTCACTGGCTCTGAAGGGAAGCTTCAGACTCCTCTCAGAAAGCCAGAATATTGTTTTATTGAATTTAATCTAGTCCAAGAAATCAAACCATACATAATAGTTTTGACTACCATGGCATTTTTTGACTTTTTAACTGTGCTGTCTCTGTTTTCCCTTTGAAAGCTTGCAGAATATTTTGTAATTAAAAGAATGAGCAACCTGAAAATACCTTTATTTTCAGTTTTATATTCCGTACATGTATGTATGATCTCTGCCTCTGACTCACTGCCTGCTTTCTGTCATACTGAGCAGAGAGAATGCCAGGATTGTAGGGAACGTACCAAAACCACTGAGGTCACTTTATAAACAGACTGTATTTAAAGGAGGTTTTAAGAGATCCTAGGAAATGTGAGACCCGTTGAGGTTCTGCCCAGGGAATAGATATCCCCACCCCCACACTTCTCTCTTGCTCAATCCGTGGAAAAAGATTCAATGAGACAAGTTCCTGAGTTTAAGATCAATTTGAAATTCTTTTCCTACCTCTTTTCATTTTTTCCAAGCCAAACATTTTACTGGCTCTAATGCAAAAGCATGGAAGTTTATCCTTACTTGCCCTAGAAACCCTGTTATTTTCATTTTAAATAACCAGCTTCTATGCTTGGAGATTTTAACCCACTGAGTGAGGTTTCCCTGGATTTTCTCTCCTGTGGTTTGTTTCAGTTTGTACCACTTTATGAAAACACAGGCTGATGTGTCCAGTTTTGCTTGCCTACACACAACTAGCCATCATACCACACCTGTAAGGGTTTCTTTCCAGCTATTGCCCTAATTTTTACCTCCTCTTTGTAGTAGAAGTCCTATAAACGTTGTCTATAAAGACAGTCTCAATTCTTTTATCTCCTATTTTCTCTTTAATCTATTTTGACTAGGTCTTTTTTTCCACAAATTAATTGATACTCAAAAAAGTCACCAATGACTTCTATCTTACGAAATCCTGTTGTCATAGGTATAAAATCTAAAACTGCAAAACTTCTAGAAGAAACATAGAAGAAAAAATTTTACACATGTGTTAAACAAAGATTTCTTAAATGTGATAGCAAAAGCAGAATTTATCAAAGAAAAAATGATATTTTTGGCTTAATCAAGCTAAGAAACCTCTGCTCTTTGAATAACATTAGTAAGAGAATAAAAAGAAAAACCCTAGACTCAGAAAAAATTTGCAGAGTACATATCTGATAAAAACCTGGTAGATAGAATACATACAGAATATTTGTATCTCAGTAATAAGAAAATAACCAACTCAGTGAAAAAAATGGATAAAAGATGTGAACAGATAATCCACCAAAGAAGATAATAGAGATGGAAGATAAGTACATGAAAAGATGCTCAATATCATTGGTTATTAGGCAAATGGAAATTAAAACCATAATGATATGCCATATTTTAGGATGGCTAAAAATAAAAGAAAAAAAAACCCATATAGCAACTAGAATTCACATATATTGCTGGTAGGAATAAAAAAATGGTTGAATGACTTTGGAAAGCAGTTTTAACATTAAGTTGCTTTTTTTTTCCCATAAAGTTGAAATACAATTATCATATGACCCAACAGCTAAGTATTTACTCAAGTGAAATGAAAACCTATGTTCACACAGAAATTTCTATGAGAATATTTATTGTGAATTTGTCACCTTCAAAAACTGGAAAGAATCATCAAAAGGGGAATGAATAAACAAATTGTGGTATATCTATATAATGGACTGCTACTCATCAGTAAATAAAAAGGAATTACTGATGTATGTAATAAGAACATGAGCCTAAAGGGTTTATACTAAGTAAAAACAATCAAATTAAAATAGCCACATACTGGCTGGGTGTGGTGGCTCATGTCTGTAATCCCAGTACTTTGGGAGGCCGAGGCAGACGGACCACAAGGTCAAGAGACTGAGACCATCCTGGCCAACATGGTGAAACCCCATGTCTACTAAAAATACAAAAATCAGTTGAGTGTTGTGGTGCATGCCTGTAGTCCCAGCTACTCAGGAGGCTGAGGCAGGAGAATCGCTTGAATCTGTGAGGTAGAGGTTGCAGTGAGCCGAGATCAGGCCACTGCCCTCCAGCTTAGCAAGAGAATGAGACTCCGTCTCAAAAAAATAAAAAAAAAAAGCCACATAGTGTATGACTTCATTTATAGAACATATTGTGAAACTACAGAGACCGAAAACAGATCCGTGGCTAGCTCTGGGGAACGTGTTGACTACAAAAAGACACAGGGAATTTTGAGTCCTGATAAAAGCTCTGTGTCATGATTATGGTGGTGATAACACAACTGTGTCTATTTCTCAAAACTTGCAGAGCTGTAAGCCGAAAAGAGTGAATTTTACTTTATGCAAATTTTATCTCAGTGAAAAAAAAGGCCATGGACATTTATCCCATAAAAACCTACTATAACCGATTATCATTCAAAAATAATTTAGGGGTTAATTCTAAGTCTGCACCTTATCTGAACTCTCAGCAGCATTTGGCAAAGTTGACTACTTCCCTCCTTTCATGAGTTACCTTTTTAATTTTTTTAAATTTTCATTTCATATATAATATACTTTTCATGTTGGTCTTTGGCCTTTACTGACTGCTCCTCCACAATCTCATTTTCTGACCCTTCCTCCTATTCTTTACCTCTAAATGCTGGGATACCTTGCGTTCTTTTACACATGGTGGCCAGACCAGGCTTCTTTCAGGAGGGGAAAGTTGAACAGAAATCCAAAGAAAGAGGAAACATAACTTTCCGTGTTATGACTGGTTAGATAATTTGTGGGGTCTAGTGCAAAATGAAAATGTAGGGTCCCCAGTTCAAAAATTATGAGAAATTCCAAGATGGCAACAGCACAGTGTTAACCCAAGCATGGGGCTCCTCTGAGTGCAGGACCCTGTGTGACTGGGCAGGTCACACACTGGATGCCACTGAAGCTCGTCCTACTGCTGCTTCTCCTAAGGCCATGCAGAAGCTGTCTCTCACAGGACAATCTCAGTGACTTTGTACGTAGACTTCTTGCTTCTGTTCTTTTTTCCTTTTAGGAAATTATTCACATAAAAGCCTGAGTTGTCTTTTAAAAATATCATTGTGCTTGTCTGCTCAGAACTTTTCGGTGATTTTCCATCGTTTTCCTATAAAATCCCAAGGCTGACCAAGGCTACCACCCCACCAGATCTGGACCCACCTGATTTTATGACCTTGTCTGTTACCACTCTCCCCTTCCCTCACTTGCTCCAGCCACTCTGGCCACTGTATTTCTCTTTAAGTCAGTTTAGTGCCTTTCCACCTCATGGCCTTTACACTTGCTAGCCCATTACTGTAGAACACAGATTTCCCAATTCTTTGTGAGATATATTCTCTTTGTTTTCAGATTTCTGTTCAACTCTCATATCCTGAAGGAGGTCTTCAGCTTCTCTAAAAGAGTTGTCCCTCTCCTACTTGCAACACCCCCTGCCAAGTCTGTTTATGTTCTCTTTCCCTGAATAACATGTTTTTCACAGATCTCATCTGGAATTCTCTTATACACTACTTTATTATCCATTTTCTCTGCAGACCTGTAACCCCCATGAGAACAGAGGCTTAATCTGGTTCCTTGCTGTATGTCTGGTGCATACGATGTGCCTAGCACATATTAGAATCTCAGTAAACACACACACACACACACACACACACACACACACGCATAGGATGTGCCTAACACATATTAGACTCTCAGGAAACACACACACACACAGACACATACACAAACACACACACACACACACTTTGTCTCTTTGCTTTGCTACTTGCTATAAAATTCTCCTTGCTTCTTCACTCTTCCATGAGTGAATCAACAGTAGGCTAAACCATATTAAATGGTGACATTGTGAACATGTGATCATTTTGGAACTATACAACGGCAGTTTCATATAGTTCAAATTAATGATATTGTATAAAAATAAAAACATGAATGTGGCAATGACGCATTGATTAAGATAACAAAGGTATTTGATAGGAAAGGTCAAACATCATGATCAGAATATTATTGCATATAAATAAAATCCGGGTTGCCACTGTGATGCTTCTACCTTCCTGTGAAAGTTAAGAAGCCAGTAGAGAGTGACAGGATGTCTGCTTCCTGAATGATAAGAAGAAATGAATGGATTTCACACTGACAGCTTGTTAATCCACTACCTGGCAACCACAACACTGGAGTCCAATCCTCAGTTTCAGAAATCCAAGTTCTCTCTTGAAGTCTTATTTAAGTAATATCTGTGCAATCCATGAATGAAGCCAAACCAGAGACATGTATAAAAATCATAATGATATTCACTGACAGATATTAGCTCTTTCTCTACTAATCCAGAGAAAGGATTTTTGTTTCATTTTTCTTTCCAGCACACTAGCTATTATTAAATTTAAGAAGTGCCAAAAACTAATCCATTTTTTTTCTATTTGTAGCAACTGAAACATATAATCTCATGGTATTTGCACATTATACTTAATTGCAAATGGTTATCGACAGCATAAATCTCACATTAGTATGCTAGCTTCAGTGAGATCCGTTTGTACTTCCCACTTTTAATACTATGGATGGTTTAATACTGAATAATCCTTATATTTCGGTACTTTCAGCTGCTTTTTTTCTTTTTAGGTTTTCTTATCCAAAGTTTTCCCAGCAGGTTTGTAAATATAATAAATCTATTGGCCTTTGAAGGCCATCTGACTTGAGACGTTATGGAGTTGGTAGGTTCACCAATTGAGTATGAGATTAGAGATTTCTTTCTTTATTCCTTCCATTCACCAATGTAATTTGCAAGTGTGTATATTCTGTGAGCATATTCAAAACCTGACATTTATGCTTTTGAAAAAATACAGCAATGATCAGGTTTACCTCTCTGATAACTAAATTTATACACATAGTAATCAAACATTGCTAGCTCAGTCTTCCTATTAGGGAGATGTGCAGATGCTTTTGGTTATTAATTAGATACTGGATAAACAAAAAATGATTAGGAGATAGAGAATCAGTTAGGTAAAAAGGAGAGTGACACCTATGCCTATGAAAGCAAGTCAGAGTTTCCTTAAATGAACATAATAAATACCCAAAATTTTATTTCAACAGCTCTGTTTTTACCAGTTTTGGAAAAAATCCCAGCAAAATAAGTATATTGCTTAAAAATTTAATTATAAAGACATTGATAAAGACTTAACAAAAATTAAGTATACAGCATATTTTCAAATTCAAATTAAAAAATTCAGTTTTTTTTTTTTAGAGGACTTTTGCTCTTACTGCCCATGCTGGAGCTCGAGTGCAATGGCTCGATCTTGGCTCACCACAACCTCCACCTCCTGAGTTTAAGTGATTCTCCTGCATCAGCCTCCAGAGTAGCTGGAATTACAGGAGCCCGCCACCACGCCCGGCTAATTTTGTATTTTTAGTAGAGATGGGGTTTCTCCATGTTGGTCAGGCTGGTCTCAAACTCCCAACCTCAGGTGATCCACCCGCCTTGGCGTCCCAAAGTGCTGGGATTACAGGCGTGAGCCACTGCGCCTGGCCTCAAATTAATCTTAACTTATATTGATCTGTTTCTATTTTTATAAAGCATTTTCCTAAGATAGTATGTGTGTGAGTATGTGTGTGTGTGGGGAGGGGGGTAGTGTGCGCAATGTGTGCTTCAGTAAGAGAAGACAGATGCAAATGTTAGTAGCGTGGTCCAAAACAACAATGTCCAATAAAAAGGAATAATTAAGATGATTATTGCTGTTGGGGAAAATGTAATGCAGGTATGGTTGTGTTATTTGTTATTTATTATTAGATACTGAAGGATGTTTGACTAAATTTGCAAATATGAGTACTTTGATGGAGTAGACATTTCAACTCACGTTTTTAAAAAAATCTTTTCAAACTACATTGCTTTTGTTGAATAAAGTTGTTCAAAAAATGTAGGATGGCTTAGTAAAATAGTTGTTAATAGAAATCGTCATAAAGGTACAGAAAATACAGTGCTTTTTGAGGAAACTAATAGATATTTAGTGAATATTTAATTCCTATTTTGGGATAATCTTATGTGAAACAATGATACTGTTTCACAGTCTCCACTTCTGATTATTGTATGCCTACTCAGACTTTTGAATTTGGCAAATATTCCATATTTTGCTGTAAAGCATGGCTTCCTTCTTTTATTTGCTAAGGTTTGGTTCTATTCTTAATGGTATTTCCCAAGACTGACTGCATATTAACATCACCTGAGAAGGGTTTACATAAAATGAATATTTGCGTTCCTACACGGAGCTATTGATTCAGAATTTCTGAGGGGTGAGACCTGGGAATTAGTATTTGTATTAATAATACACAGTTTAATTGAAGTAGAATATGCATACAGAAGAATCTGCATTCTTCTGCAATCATAGATATACATAAGCTTAAGGAATGATCACAAAGTGAACACACCTGTGTAACCACCACTCAGATTAATAGTGTATCACTGGCATCCTAGGAATCTCATTCATGTCTATTTGCAGGTCACTATTAGTACATTTTACAAGTCCCTCAGGTGTTCTAATGTATAGTCAAGAGTGAGAACCACTGCATTATTACATGCTAATTATCTTGTATGCCAGTTTTTCTATTTTGATGGAGTTGTGAAAAAGAGGAAATGAATCAAATGCATACTCTATGTTGGTGGTTCCACAAGCATTATCTTATTTTTTCTTTAAAACAACCATTCAGAATAGTTAGCATTACATAAATGAGGAAGCAGAGGCTGACAGAAATGACATAATTTGTGAAAGTGGTACCACTGAAATAAGAACACTGGAATGCAAATCCAGGCCAGCTTAGTGGTTAAAAGATCAAACTGGATCAGGCTGACTTAGGTTTGAATACTGGCTCCACCACTTCCTAAATGTGGGACCTCGAGTCAATGAATTTACTTTTATTGTTAATAAAATGAAGATCTTAATGCATTCTAACTCATCTAATTGCTGTGAGGATTACATGTAAATGACTTGGCACAGTGCCTCATAACTATTATCACGGCTAGCCTTAGTCTTATGTCTTTCATCTGATTCCAGACTTAACTTTTCTCACTACCTCAAACTGCTTCTTGTAAAAAGCCAAAGTGAAGAAGCCCCATTTGCAACTTCTTGCCATATCTCTTGGTCATTAGTTGACTTAATTTCTTGGAGGGCCATTGATACATTGAGTCATATGGAATGAGAGCCAGAGAAGAAGGTGATCACAATGTGTACGCTAATAAAACTAGTATGTCCCCAAATTACATAAACAGAGGAAAAATGGAATACCTGTTATGCCCTTGTCAGATGAACAGTTAGATCCATTGATTTAAATTTAGAAGAACATCATTTGAAGAGATGTCCAGATATTAAAGAAAAATATGTTAAAATAGTAATTGGAAATGAAACTTACGCTGTTTTTTAAGTTTACATTTCTCTTCTTTGATGGAATGTAGATAGAAATATAAAAGTGTATGTATATACACATATCTTTGTAGATAGGTAAACTTATAAATAGATAAGGGAACTAGGTTAGTTAAAACAAATCATGGGGATTTCCTCTCCTTGTCTCCTGAGACTGAGCTAACCAATCTACAGGAGCTTTAAAAAGTCAGGTGATACTTAGGTGAGGAAAATAACATTATGTCACTGTTGTCCTTTCAGGTTAGCAAACAAAAGCTGGATACGGCATATTATGTAAGTCTCAGCCAGATACCTTTGCCTTAGTAAATTACAATGTTAGGGAATTTCCACTACAGTCCTGGGATGTGCCCTGTGAATACTCTGCTTCCTCATTAGACCTGTTACCTCACTTGACCTATTCTTCCTGCTACTCATATAATTCTATTAAAAAAAAAAGACGAAAGAAAAATAAATGAGAGTGATTAATGATCTTGTTGGATATATATTTACCCTTCTACTTTCTAATGTGGGGAGGCAAAAATTAACAGCTTCCTTTAAGATTTCACCAGCTAGATCAGTCTTGTACTTTAGGAATTCCATAATTAAAACAATATATTTGTGGAAAGAGTTGTGACTAAGAATCAGCAAAGCTGTCCTGACTCTGACATTTAAGTCTGTCAAGTTATCTGTGTTTGGCTGCCTCATGTGTAACAATGTTTCTGTTACCTCAGTTTCTCTGTGTGATTTGACTTTGAAAGGATGAGGACAATATCTAAGAGATGCCACAGGGTTTTGTTCTGATTATTTGTCTTTAAGGCTTTAGGTTTATGTCTATGTAAAACCTGGAATTTCCTAGACAAGCAAGGCAGAGAATGGCCAAATAATCACAAACTCATTGTAATCTTATGATATCAGTACATCTTAAAGGCAATGATACCCACTCATATAGAGCTATTAGCAAGTTTCAATTCTGATTAAATTCCTCTGAATGTATTCAACTTTTTGGTTCTCAGTTTTTCATCATTTTAATCTAATAGATTAAATCCTAGAAAACTTTGTTTTAACCTCAAGTATTTACTCTTAAATAATATTTATGTTTTAAATAATATTTATGAAATATGAAGTCTCACACAGAGCAATTGACTTTGTTGAATAGACATTTACAGGGCTAATGGAAACTTTCTATTTGAATTATTCTATAAGACTGTCGGAGTAGAATCACACTGTACTGAACATTGAAGTATTCCTCTTTCAAATCCTATGTAATTTTATCTAATCAGTCTATGCCTCAAGAATGGAGGTACGAAAGTTTTGTGGAAAGGATCCACTGGTTTTCAAGATGTAAGGTATTAGTATATAGTTGCTGGTATTTGAGAAGTATAATTTGACTGATTTCATATAAAATGTACAATAATAGAAGAATGAAGGTTTTAGTATAATAATAAAGGTTTTAAACCTTTTAATAAATATACTTTATTATAGTAACCCTGTTAGTCATGTTTTGGACATATTTTAGGATTTAGCCTTGCTTTGCTTTGGTACACTTCAAATACTAAAATGTCTATCCTGCTGCTGAATAAAGGCCAAGTTAATGGTGAGCCATTGGAAAAGCAAATGATTACACCATTCCTTGGAGGTAGGAAATCTGGCATCAGCTGTCTAAATCAGTGTTTCACAGAGTTAATTTCATATCACATTAATTCAAACAGGTTTTCTCAACTGTGGCACTATTGATAATTTTGGCTGGATAATTCTTGATTGTATAGGGTCTGTCCTGTGCATTGTGGGATGTTTAGCATCCTCCCACTAGAAGTGAATAATACCCACCCATTTGTGGCAAGAGAAAAAAAAAGGCATCTAGACATTGCTAAATGTCCCCTGGGGGAAAGTTGCCTTTAGTTAAGAACCACTTTTCCAATGTTTCATAAATGATTTTATGATAAAATTTATATGACAATTTTAGCAATAATATGACTCTCTCTTAAAGATTCACTTTTAATACTAGCATGTTAAAGATTCTAAGAAGTCTTATTGCAAGGAAACCAATTTACTCTTGTCTAATTTAACATTTCCCAAATATTTTGTTGACAGGATCATCTATATCTTAGTAGTAGCTATTTTAGATTTCTGTACCATGTTACAAAACACACTAGAGAATTACGGTAAAATTGAATGTCTACACGAGCATTTGATTTGCTTGTAAAAAATAAGAGTTCTTATTAAATGTCTGACATATTTCTTTATCTTTGTTTTAAAAAATAACTAATAATAGACACAACATCAGCCATAGTAAACTAATGAAATTGTTTTTTAGCTCATACTATAGTTTACACAATTACATGGCAGACATTAATCATTTCCTTTTTGAGAGAAAAGTATTAGTAGTATTCTCATTTTATGAGTCAAAGAAATGGAGTACAAAGCAGAAATCCAAATCATATTCTCAGGAGTCCACACTTTTGGTTGCCTGCTCACCTGTCGTAGTACACCTTATGAAGTAACCATCTCAGCATACTGTCGCCCATTTCCCACAGGTGCCAGCCATACAATTAGGATGGGATCACCTTCCCCTGCTGCATCTCTAGGGGCAATTGGCTTCATCCACTCAGTTAAAACCAATCCCATATTCACAATGACTGGCTCAGTGACAGACACTTAATCCATGCCTAAACTTCTCAGTGCGTGGCATTTGGATAATTCTTCCAGGAATGCCCACGGGACCTAGATTGGTCCGGTCAGACAGAGGCCTAGAACTTCAGTGCAATAGTGGGGAAAGCAAAGCCCCTTGGTCAGGTCAAGCAAGTGGTTGGATGAGCAGCTGGGTTAGCGGATATGAGGCCTGTGACTGCTGCCACCTTTTGCTGCCACATGGAAAAGTCCCCTTCATGGGAAGCCAAAACACGGAAAAGGATAAAACCAGAGAATTCCACAGCAAGAGATGTAGCATTCCAGTCAAACTGCCTAAAGCCAGATCATTTTCAGCCATCCAACAGCTCCTTTATTGTTTTGCCCATTTTGTGTTTAGGTTTCTGTCAATTACAGTGGAAACCATTCTTAGTAATATACCTGAAAGGGAAATAGTAATAAATGCCTTGTCATTTCAGAAGTTAGCTATCACAATAGAAAACAAAATACTTGCTTTAAAATTATTTTACAAATTTCAAACCATGTTATATTATTATTATAATGCCTAACATACATCTTCCTAAGCTAGGTCACTGTTAATCACAAACTTTAAAATAGAAGAAAAAAATCAGGTGATGTGTTTAGACACAGTTAGTAAGGTGTAACTCCAAAGGAATGCCACAGATAACTGGCTATCAAGTTGTCTAGCCAGAGGTCCTAGGCAGAAGTTAAAAAAAATTCTGGAGAGAATGGCCTGGGTGTAGCTTCCTAAGGGGAGAAAAGTCAGGGTGAACAAAGAACTTAGTATGTAACGTGATTAAATGCAAACAAAAATAAGCTCTCAATTGCCTCATTTTTGATGAATAAATGAATGATTGTGTTTAATTATTTAATTTATTGTGGAGAAGTTGGAATCAAGAAAATGATTAACATTAGTCCAATTTATTTTTAGTTTTTCCATAAATAGATTCATGCAAGCTTGTTTCTCTTTTGATTCAATATCTAAGCTCTAGTTCCTGCAAGAGACAACTTTCTATATTATTCCTGCAGGTAATCATTATTCTAATACAATTCACTTTCGTCTTCTGAAGTCCAGACACAGTGAAAGTATTGGATAACAAAAAATATTTCTTTAAAGAGTGTCACATGATGGTGCCATTCTAAGAAGTGCCCAAGTTGCCACTTACAAAATATGAAGATGAATTACTAATCCTTGCCTTGGCGGAGCTGTGAAATAATAGCTACTAGAAGATACAAAAGACAGTAAAAGTGGATTCTGTATGATTCTGAACACATCTTCATTGTCTTAGGAAGTAGCTTTTGTTTATAAGGGAAAAAAAACCCAAGTAAATAGGAACTATTGACATGGTCATCTTCAGTTGGAGTCTCCAAGAGAAAGGCATTGCTAGACTCATAGTACTAGAGACCTCAACAGCAATACTTTGGGGGGTCTTTATTGTAGAGTTGGCTGTGTATGATGTGATTCAGATATTCCCCACAGGCCTGCTTTTAATGTCGGATGAAAAAAATAGTTTCCTTACTTTGTACTTTATTTTTTTTTTCCTACCTAATCGCTCTGCTGACTCATAGTTTCTGTTACCTCATAACTTTGGCAAAGCCCATCATCATCTTTCCAGGCTGAATTCTATAACATTTAACTTTGGTTCCTGCTGCTATATGACTCAGGCTCTTGGAATTTCCTGGTTCTGATTTTCTAGAGAATCTCACTTGCTGAGCTCATGTTTTGCAAGCCAGGCCATTTCACAGTTTTGTCATCAGCTTTTGGATTGGCTGCCTTTGAGTTTGGTGTCTCATTCTTGGACAGGTGGGAATCACTAAGGATGTGAAAATCTGTGCACTGAAATTATTATGAAGCAGTTTTCCCTGGTAAGGAACATATCCATGGTGAACAAGGTATGAAACATATCTAATAGAGCTTAGCTCTTGCTAATCAGTAAAGCAAACTCCCTGCATCCCATTCATACAATTCAGAAGTTGTCCCTATCTGACACATTCCATCTTTCACATCCATTGTAAATATACTGATACTTTAAAAATAGGATGCTTTTGTGTCAGCTCCATCTAGTACCTTCAGAGGAAATGGCAAAAGGCCACATCAAAGACTACTTAATGATATTGGAGTCCACTGGGCAGTGGTCAGGACTATTGGTCTGAAGCTGGGGTGTCTAGCTATGAAAGTTGGCTCCAATATGTGTTATCAGGGAAATTACCTCAACTTCTTTATACCTCAGTCTCCTAGTCTTAAAATGAGTACATTCCTCAACCTGCTTTTTGGATTTTTGAAAGGATTAAATGAATACGTATGTAAAGTACTTAGAAGAATACTTGGTGCATAGAAAGCTGGCTGTTATTTTAAATAGTACCATTAAAGTATATTCAGTTTTTATTTGTCTCCTCTTTGCAATCTGTAAATTAAACAACTAAACATTGCTAAACAATTGATATACAATAGTGGGAAATAACTAGAACTGTTATAACAACTAACTTTTGCAAAAGGGAAAAACGGGACAAAACCTTCATTTCTCAGTACCCGATGCCATGTACCATTCATTTACTCTGGTCCTGAGCATATATTTTATTTTCTGGAATAGTTCATTACCTTGTAACATATTGTTCTCATGACTGGTACTATAATGTCATTTATTTTTGGATAGTAGACTATTTAAGGGGATAAGTAACTTTAAGAGTATTAACTTACTGCCTAACTTTTTTCTACAGTGAAGAAAGTCATGATGCTCCCCTTCTCCAGAAACACAGTTTATAACTTTATTAGCTGCAACATATAGCATGAAATATCAGCATTTCATTCCAGAAGCAAAGCCACTGTAATGGCCTAAGTAATTCCAATTATCCCAAAATTTCCACTAGCCTAAACCCCATTCCTGGTATAAATTTGTTTTACCTGAAGTCTTTTTGCTTACTAAAATGTTTACCTAAAGTCTTTTCATAATTAAAAAGATTCTGACTCAAGTGGCCTTAATAAAAAGAGAACTTCTCTTCAGAATATATGTGATTCAAATCTGGTATAAGAGTGTTGATGGAAATTGAAGAAGGTGTAGGAGCCAGTTCTTATCTGTTTCTCTCAGAGCAAATGAGACTCTGTATCTTAATGTCTTTTATCCCTGAGTTTCTACACATTTTAGCATTGGTTTGCCATATTCTCCACCTTATAGTCCCTATGCAACTTCATAGCTTCTCTCTGTGCCTCTTTTGACCTTCAGCAATGACTACCAGTCGCTTGACCTTCTCTGTACTTTTCAATTAAAATCTCAGAGAAAGTGAGTAGTGTTGGCCTAGCTTATTTTATTATAGTTTCTGCATAGCTAGTGTATTGACTACTCTTGGTCAATACCCACTCCTCCCTAATTATTTGAAGAGTGAGGGGAGGAGGTTTTATTGTTTTATTCAGGGCTATGTTTTCAGGGGTAGTGAGTAGGGATCTTTCACTTAGAAGCGTATGCATGCGCAGAAAGTGTTTTTATGTGTTCGTTTGTTTTGTTTTTCGTTTTTTTGAGGAGTTTTACTCTTGTCGTCTAGGCTGGAGTGCAATAGCGCGATCTTGGCTCACTATAACCTCTGCTTCCTGGGTTCAAGTGATCTTCTGCCTCAGCCTCCTGAGTTGCTGTGATTACAGGCACCTGCCACCATGGTCAGGTGATTTTTTTGTATTTTTAGTAAAAATGGGGTTTTACCATGTTGACTAGGTTGGTCTCAAACTCCTGACCTCAAGTGATCCACCTGCCTTGGCCTCCTAAAGTGCTGAAATTATAGGTGTAAGCCACTGTGCCTGGCAGAAAGTGTTTTGAATAATAGGTTAATACAGTAGTCTAAGAGAATTTTCTCTTTGGGAAACAAGTAAACTCAGCAAATCAGTACTTCCCAACTCTGTGCCACACCCTCACTCCTTCACTTTACAGCTGGTTTATCCACACCCTACTGCCTCTTAGGTCCCAGTGGCATTGGCCATGAACAAATACTTGAGTCTATTGCTGTGGTGAGAGAGCGGATTAAACAGGTTGCGTAGGCCTGAGGAGCTCATTCATTATAGCTTTCCACTACAGCTTTTTCCATACATTTATCATATATGAGACAAATAAGAATGTACAAGCTTTTTTTCCCCTTCTCTAGACTGTTAATTCTTACAAAATAAGAATGGCACTCTAGATTTTATTACCATTATTGAATATAATTCAGTATTAATAATACATAGAGCACTCAGCCTTAATAATTATTTAGAAATTTCCTCAAATGCTCCAAAATTAGGTTGTATGTTTGGGTCTGTGTGCATATTTAACTAAAAAGAAAACATGATAGCATTCAGCTGTTGTAGCTTACTCATGTCTATACAATAAGGCCCTGTTGGTTTGCCCCAAATCACGTGAGCTCCTTTAAACACACTATATGTTAAAATGAGCATAATATGGAGGGACTCAGCAACACTTGCTTATAGAGCTCCTACAGATACCTGTGTCATCATCACAAGTTTAGCCTGACCACAGAAATCATTCCTTCTTGTTAGAATAAAACCTAAATTTAAATGATACAAAATCTTGACATTTTTTATTTGTCCTAGCTGATGCTAAATGTTGACAAGATTCACAGAAGATCCAAGGCTTCATATGTGATACAATCAATTGATTTCTTCTACTTTATGTTTGAAGGAAGCATTTAAAGTACATATGGAAAACAGTTGGCTTTGTCTTAGATTTGCCCCTCATCCAGGGCATTTTTATTTCTAAAATATTCCATGTCTTTCACCAGAAATAAGAATTTGTTCTCTTGAGATATGGTAGCATCAGAGAAAAAAAGGTGGAAATAAAGATGCAGAAAAAATCTTGGTTTTGTTCTGCACACCTGACCCTCAACTGTACCCAAACAAGACTTGGATTTCCCATTCCATTTTTGTACCATATGTATCAATAAAAATGGTAAACATAAAAACAGAGATAGCCCCAGTGAATTAAAGATATTACCTAATTCATCCAATGCCAGTCCTTCCTCTTTGACTGTGTTTCAAGACTACTTTATAGGAAAAGTGATAAAGATACCCACCATAATTGTTAATAAAAATGCATCCACGCTAAATAGGTTGAAAAGCAGAAAATTAAAGGTGCACCCACTCAGGCTGTATTGAGAACAGCTGGCATGGGAGTACAGTCGCAGTGACCTTGTCACTCTCTCTGCTGAATTGACTTCGGTATCATTCTTTTCATCCCCATGTAGGAAGGCGAAAACCACCTCCTGCAGATTTGGAGACTTACATGAGGTCTCTCTCCCTTGCTCAAAAGAAAGGTCACAAAAGCTGCATACTGATCACATTCTAAACCATTTTGCCTAGGCCCCAGTGGAAGCCTGGATTAATGAGACTGATAAACTCTGATATACCCTTTAGGATAGTTAGAGAAAAAGACCCCATGGTGATCTTTCAAGGTCAATAGGACAGGCCATCACTAAGCAGCAGCTCTCTTCATTCCCTATTGTTCCAAATGCCTTTGAATCACAATAGGCAGTTTCAAAAGTGCAAACCTTCCTTTCTTTCCCTTTTCTTGGGTGAGAAGGAGACACAGTCAAAGGTCAAAATTTCCAGGACGAAGTAATATGTCAAAGGTTGCTAGAATGTTACATTTATCGAAATTGGTATTAATAAAATATTTTTTGTTCATACCCTCATTGTGATGATTTTATATTCAGAGGACTCATTTATGTTACACTAGAATCTCTAATGTTTCCTTTTAGTTTTTCAACTTAGGGTGAAAATGGCAATTGACTATAAAATATTTAGAGAATTTGGGGAAAAAACCCATTTTAACAGAAATACAAACAGTAGATATGCATTGTTTATTCATGATGAAAAAATAATATATGACATTTAAATACTCAGTGGATTAAGGAATATAAAAATGACTTACAAATAGTTTAATTATATTTCTGAATCATTCAGATGACTTAATAGGATGTTGCTTGAACTTTGATGAATCTACAAGCATTTGATCGCCATATAGGAAGGAGAAAATCACTTCTTGTGAAGATCGAGACTTACATGAGGTCTCCCTCCCTTGCTAAGATCCTTGCTCAAAAGAAGGATCACAAAAACTGCATACTGATCACAGGTCCCAGTGGAAGGATTTCTATTCACAAACATTTTATTTCAATTCCAGCATAATTTTCTACATGTGTTTCTACATTGTAAGACCTTAGTCACCTGTAATACAGCCTGTCTGTGGTAGGCTGGATAATGACGCCTGAAGATGTCCGTGTCTAGTCCCCAGAATCTGTGACTCTGTTGCCTTGTATGCCTTACATGGCAAAGCATCCCTTTCCATGTAGGGCATCTAAGGCAACAGAGTCACAGATTACTCTATTGCTGGTTTATCCACACACAACTTTATCCACAAAATAGTGTATGGATAAATCAGCTGTAGAGTAAAGGAGTGAGGATGTGGCACAGACTTGGGAAGTACTGATTTGTTGAATTTGCTGGTTTCTCAAAGAGAAAGCATCCCTTTGCCATGTAAGGCATGTAATGCTGGGATTAAGTTATGGATCTTAAAATGGGGGAGGTGATACTGCATTATCTGTGTGGGCCTAATATAATCACAAAGGTATTATAAATCTAAAAAGGAAGTAGAAGACTCAGAGGAGGAAGGGCAGATGTGACAGTAGAAAAAAAGTTAGGAGAGATACCAATGCTGGTTTTCAAGATGATGCCAAAGAATATGGGCAGCCCCTAGAAGCTGGGAAAGTGAAGGCAAGGAATTTTCCCCTGGAGCCTCCAGAAGGAATGCAGCCTTACCCACACCTTGATTGTAGCCCTGTGAGACCCATTTTGGACTTATAACCTCCAGAATTGTAAGTTAAAGTATTCACATTCTTTGAATTAATTGAATTTGTGGTAATCTGGTACACTGGCATTAGGAAACAAATACATGATCTAATAACTTTATAACTATAAAGAATCTTTGGTGCAATACACACACATAACCTAATTTAATATCCATTATTAAGATGATTATCGACACATTTCAGTTGATTCAACTTTCCTTTATTTTTTAAAGAATTAGACCACCTGGATTCAACGAGGACCCATGACTAAAATATCAAATTATTTATCTCTTAGTCAACTCAACATAATTCATGTTACCTGCCTTAAAAATATTTGCAACTTGTATTAATTTTTTACATTTACTGATCTAAAATTAAGCTTACTTTATTTAATATGTTACTTAATTTATTGTTGACAATCCAGGAGACAGTGTTCTAAATAAGAGATGATGTTGAAAGTCTGTTTTATTTTGAGATTAGCTGTAAATGTCTTCTAGCTCTTGGGGATTCTAAGAACTAAAACTAAATAACCCATCCAACTTTGAGGAACTCATGTAGTCACCTAACTCTTTTATTTTTATTTTTTTACTGTACTTTAGGTTCTGGGGTCCATGTGCAGATCATGCAGGATTGTTGCATAGGTACACACATGGCAATGTGGTTTGCTGCCTCCATCCCCCCGTCACCTACGTCTGGCATTTCTCCCCATGTTATCCCTCCGCTACCTCCCCATCCCCTGCTATACCTCCCTTGGCCCCCACCAACAGACCCCAGTGTGTGATGCTCCCATCCCTGTGTCCATGTGTTCTCATTGTTCATCACCTGCCTGTGAGTGAGAACATGCGTTGTTTGATTTTCTGTTCTTGTGTCAGTTTGCTGAGAATGATGGTTTCCAGATTCATCCATGTCCTGGCAAAGGACATGAACTCATTCTTTTTTATGGCTGCATAGTATTCCTTGGTGTATATGTGCCACATTTTCCTTGTCCAGTCTATCGTCGATGGGCATTTGGGTTGGTTCTAGGTCTTTGCTGTTGTAAACAAAGTGCCACTATGAACATGCATGTGCATGTGTCTTTATGATAGAATGATTTATAATCCTTTGGATATATACTCAGTAATGGGATTGCTGGGTCAAATGGAATTTCTTTTTCTGGGTCCTTGAGGAAGAACCACACTGTCTTCCACAATAGTTGAACTAGTTTACACTCCCACCAACAGTGTAAAAGTGTTCCTATTTCTCCACATCCTCTCCAGCATCTGTTGTCTCCCGATTTTTTAATGATCACCATTCTAACTGGCGTGAGATGGTATCTCAATGTGGTTTTAATTTGCATTTCTCTAATAATATATGATGATGAGCATTTTTTCATATGTTTGTTGGTCTTATATATGTCTTCTTTTGAAAAGTATCTGTTCATATCCTTCGCCCACTTTTGGATGGGTTGGTTTGTTTGTTTCTTGTAAATCTGTTTTAGTTCCTTGTAGATTCTGGATATTAGCCCTTTGTCAGATGGGTAGATTCCAAAATTTTTTTCCCATTCTGTTGGTTGCTGGTTCACTTGTCTATTTTGGCTTTTGTCTATTTTGGCTTTTGTTGCCAGTGCTTTTGATGTTTTAGTCTTGAAGTCCTTGCCTATGCCTATGTCCTGAACGGTTTTGCTTAGATTTTCTTCCAGGGTTTTTATGGTGTTAGGTCTTATGTTTAAGTCTTTAATCCATCTGGAGTTAATTTTAGTGTAAGGTGTCAGGAAGGGGTCCAGTTTCTGTTTTCTGCACACTGCTAGCCAGTTTTCCCAGCACCATTTATTAAACAGGGAATCCTTTCCCTATTGCTTGTTTTTGTCAGGTTTGTCAAAGATGAGATGGTTGTAGATGTGTGACGTTGCCTCCAGGGCCTCTGTTCTGTTCCACTGGTCTATATATCTGTTTTAGTACAAGTCC